>JACBKR010000675.1:0-64425 GCA_014218235.1 Colocasia esculenta
GCGATGGCCTTAACGCGGCCCGCCTGTGCATCGCGACCTGATTGCGGCCTTCAGCCGTCGCGACCTGATTGACGCACCGGTTAGCCCTATCGCGACTGAACGTGACAGAGCCGAGTCGCGACCTCAGTAATGTGGCCAGAACATAAGATTTACAGATATAACCTATCTTATGGCAATTTGACCCTGTTTAGGTGCTGACATGCTAGGAATAAACTTGTTATTAATAACGAGCATTATACGTGGATTTAATTAATCTAAAAGCTATATTCACAACCATACTTATTCTCTTGATTCATCTACACTTACACACACTTAACCATCATGTTTGCCATTAAACTTTGTTAAATTATCAATAATATATCTGGTAATGTAGCGAAATAAATTACTAAATTCCCTATTTTAAATAATTGCCACTGTCGTCCATTTTACACGCGCGTTATACACCGTTACCGTTTCCCTCGGCCTCTAGCACTCAAGGCATGACGGACCAGTTTCTAACAACATTCTATGCATGGACCACCTCTCCACCGGGAAGATCCTGACTGGACCAGGGAATCCTGGTCAAGGCCTCCGTAGGTCTTCTTGGCTTTGGCGCACGCCTTAGCCAACGAGTTGGTTGTACCCTAAAACCCGTTACACCCTAAGGATCAGTATGATCCAAACGGCCTTAGTGAGTTCTCTCTTACCTCGTGATCACGTCGGGACATCTAGCCTGTGTTCAAAGCATGGCTGTGGGCGGTGGTGACTTCGACCAGACTGCCAGTACCTGACCTGGTGTAGTGCAACTGTTACTATCAGTGTTGCATTATTTTACGATTGTTACGTCTATCTCATCTGGTATCTCGTTACTCTCATCTATTCACTATCACTTTGTACACGCATCTAGTTCGTCTATTACTCTCATCTCTTCTATGGTACTCTATTGCCATACAATTGATTGTCTAAGAAATAAACATGACTATGCTAGGCAACATTATAGGGTCCGATCTGGTCCTTGGGAGGAGCACCTGAAAGGCTATAACTCGCGAGGGTCTAATGATCTGGGTGATGGCATACACCTAACGCATGACACGCAAGATTTAATCTATGACAATCAATTAATCATTGTTGTTACTTGAACTCGGGGTTGAAAGAATACCGACCCATACTTGCTATCATGACTAGTTTACTGCTATCTGTGATGTGGCCAAATCTTGTGATGTTATACTCTCGTGAATGTGTTAATGTTACACGTTATCTTGTTATGTCATTCTCCTGACTATACATGACTACTTGTTCTCGTATCCTACTCCTAAAGACATAAATTACTTTAAGCAGCTTGTTCCCATGAGATATTAAGTCTATGAGCATTATTCGCTCATCCTGCATATTTATTTCATGGTTCAGGTGAGTCGGATTATGACCACACTCACGAGGAGGGGAACGAGGACGATGTCCAGAGTGACCCATTTTGGAAACCATTTTTAGTAGTTAGCTAGTATAGTTATGAGTTAGTCAGCTCTTATGATTAGTTGATTTTCAATAAAGTACTCTGGGCCCTAGTTTTGGCTCTGAATAGTGATGTAATAGCTAGTTGATGGTTATTAATGAAATTGAAGTTATTGATATTATTCCAATTGTGCATTGGATTATCATTATTTCTCACTCTGTACTATTTAATAACTAAAATTCCGCTCTGATATTCCGCGTCAGGGCGTTACACGGACCTGCTAGAGAGCTAGCCACCTGCAACAAAGAACCAATTGCTTACACCTAACAGCAACTCTACACGGAAGGGCCAGCAGTGCACGAGTACCTTTCTTTGGGACAGCCATAGTTATTAACCATATAAATCTCTTTGGTTGCCTAAGCTCTGATACCACCGTAACGACCCGACCTCCCGGACCCCCGCCAGGGACCCCCGAAGGTTGTGCCACCACCCACAGATCCGAAGACCCAGAAGGGTTAGAATTTAGTCCAGTGAGATAAGCAATGAATTCAAATAACTATAACAAGAAAGAGCATACATTAACAAGGAAAAGTATGTATAACATGTTCCACAATAAAAGTAAAGGTACAGAAAGAAATGTGCAGTTCTTAAGGGGCATACCCCGAGGACTTGCAAAAAGGACACTCTCAACTCACGGTACAAAGAGCACTCACGCTCACAACTTACACTGCTGGCAAAGCACGGCGAGGGAGCCGCCACCACGACCGTCCGACAAGAAACTCTTGCGACAGCGAGTCCCTAGCTGAAGAGGTAGGGGGTGAGCCTCACGAACAAGGCTCAGTAGGGATAACTAGTCCCTTACTAGCCAGGAGCAGCAGGAACTCCAACAAGGGGAAGCAAAATACTTACAAAGCAGTAAAGCGAAGAAATACCTACCACAGAGACTACAAAGCAACGAAAAACAAAGAAACACCTCGACCACAACCCAGGTCAGGCCAAAAACGACTCCCGCAGAACCAGCGAAGTCAAACACATGCGAAGCAACTAGAGCCAATGCCACGACCCACAACCAGGGTGGGCCAGAGCAACACAACGCGGGAAAAAACCCTCGGCAAACCTATGTGGGGTGGAGTGTGAACTTTATACATTCCCCTCATAATTTGATGATGACAAGTTGTGATTTTGATGCACAAATAAGTGGAACAGTTAATACATCACAACATGTAATAACAATATCAAATAGCATGTTTCCAACACATTATCATTATATTCATGGATAATACATTGGACTAATGATGTATGTGTTTATTTCTCAGGGACATACAATTCTTGCAACGGTAGTGTCGACACACCCCCTACTGGTGTCGACACAATGCTTCAAACCAAGGCAAAATGAAGAAGAAATGGTCAAGTGGTGTCGACACAGGATCAAGTAGTGTCGACACTAGACCTAGCTCCCAAAGAACCCAGTCAACAGGTCTGGACAGTGTGTCGACACAGGATCAAGTGGTGTCGACACTAGATTCAGTTCCCAGAAGACCTGTTTGCCAGTTTGGGACAGTGTGTCGACACAGCCTGAGTAGTGTCGACACTAGAGAACCCTTCCCAGAACCTTTTGTGCCAGTTTGGGACAGTGTGTCGACACACCCCATGGGCAGGTCGACACACTCTGGAAACTTTTTCACCTTAAGTCACATCTGGACATGTGGCACTCTAGGGATCATGTGGATCGGCTGGATCTGTGCCCATGACCCCCAAGGGTACTTTGGACACATTGGGATAAATACCTCAATTGGCCATCCAACACAAGAGAACCTCCAAGAGCCTTCCAGAAGTCGGTTTTGACGGCAAGAAGTGTTCTCTCCCCGATCTTGCTCCCCTTGTGCTTCTTCAACCAAATTCCACTTCTCCAAGCACAAGAAGTGAAGATTGGTCCAAGATGAAGCAGTGAGATCACTTCAAGGGTGTAGACGAGTAGAACCAGCCAATTGTGATGATTTCAAGGAAGACCCAAAGCACAAGTAGCAGAGCATCGGCCAGGGACTTCAAGGGATCAAGCTTCTTCACAATTAGCCTCTACAAGGGAGTATACTTGAAGAACAAGGATGTACACTCAATTCCTCAATCCCCTTGTTTTCTTTAGGTCATTCTTGAGATTGTGCATGAACTGTTGCATCAATCTTTTTGAATGAACTTTTATAGATCAGATCATTGCTAGAGGATCTGGATCTCTGTGTTTTTGTTCTAGAAAGTGTTTGTGAGCCTGTGTGCTCAGTGTTGAGTCATTGTACTCAGTTGTGGTTGAGCAATTGGCTAGGTGTCTAGAGTAGTCTTGCTCTAGAGGTTGTGTGAGTTGTAGAACTCAGTGTGTTGGAGGTTGTCAGGCTCCAGGTGTGTGTATCCAAGTTGTGTAGTGGATCTCCAGTGTGAGGGGTGGAGTAGGAATCACGTGGTGTGCTTTCCGAACCACCTAAAAATCTCTGTGCAGTGGTTTGTTTGTGATTCAAATCACTTTGCGCTAGATGTATGCATAGGGTTTTTCGAATTCACTTATAATCAACTAGATCTCACACTCTAATCATACAATTCACTCAACACTCATCAGATCTGTAAAGTGCTCTTTCAAATTGCCTCTAATTCAAAGCATTGATTTAAATTAGCTAAGCTTCCGCAGTTTTTGGCCTAGATCTATTCAACCCCCCCCCCCCTTCTAGATTTGGTCCAACTAATTTCGATCCTACAACTTGCTGAGACAATGGAGATCACTGACACCGAAGCGACCATGTGAGACAGAGTCTCACGACACAAGCACCCAACATCCAGACCTCCACGAGGTCGGGAAGGAACAACCAGGTGCCACCTCGAGAGACACCAAGCAACCATGTGAGAACGAACGTCTCACCAAAGGCACGGCCACTTTAGACCTCCACAAGGTCTAGGGCCTATAAACAGAACCACCCTGCACCTTGGGCACTCCACGAGGTCAGGGAACTACACCCTACAGTGCCAACACGGACGGCACCAAGGAATGGCTTACTGAAACCACAGTCGGGTGCCTACCCAAGGCACCCCGAGAGAAACCGTAGAAAACAGAAACCAATGAACACGGCCCACGAGGCCAAACCAACCAAGCCCACGGAACTAGACGGGTCGAAAGAGAACTGGCAGGGCAACCACCACAGAAACTGGCATAGCTGGCTTGTAACCAAGTCAAGCCCAGCAGGCACAAGCATGCATGGCACCCCTTTTGGAAACCCCCAGAAGGGCCGTCAGCCAACCAAGGCACAAACCACAGCCAGAAACCAGGCAATCAGAATGTGACCACAGGTGCGTCACCTTCTGAGAAATAAGGTGACGACCAACCTGTCGCCACCAGGTCGTGACGACCATGGTGTCGGCTTCTGATCTGAACGCGACGTATCGACCTGTCGCGTTCAGCATCAGAAGGTCGAATCCCAAACAGGCCAATAGAAACCAGCCAAACCACACCTAAGCCAGAAGGCAACGAGGACTCCGTCGCGACCCGAAGGAAGAACGTGACATGGATCCTGTCGCAACCAAAAAGTGACACAATGGGTGTCGCCTTCAAATTCAGAACGCGACGTATCGAACCGTCGCGTTCCTCATCTGAAGGTAGGGCCCTTGGGGCAGACCCACCCTAAGACCCACACCCCAAGGGGGCCACCAAGGCAAGGCCCCAAACCGAAGGAAAGACCTCGTGCCAAGTTGGTGAGACCTCACTCTAACCAACTTGGACACGAGCCATCCTCCGCCATGATCGGAATTGGAAACAGAAGGAAGAGGGGAATGCGACAACCAACCTGTCGCTACCAGAAAGCGGCAGGTTACTCGTTGCCTTCTATCTGGTGTCGCGACAGCCAACCTGTCGCGACCTCAGACAGAAGCCCGAACCAAGCATTTGGGCCATCCCATGGTCCCCCAAGCTACAATACTACCTCCAAACGAGAGAGGGAAGGGAGCATGCAACGAAAGCCACTAAAAGAGGGCTCGAGCGGCACCAATGCCACCTCTCCTACCCACACATAACATGCAAAGCATAAACACATGGAAGGAGCACCACTGGCAAGCATCCGCCCATGCAAAACATAAGAGCACTACGAGCACAGGGCGGATCACTCCAAAACAAGCTCCATCCACACCAACAAGTAAGAGAGCAAGAGATCCCTATCAATTTAAAGAACCGAACCACGAGGGGTCTTCACGACAACACGACCGCCTCCTCCTCGCTCCACGCCGCTCCGCCACGAGCTCGCCGGCGAATCCACCACGCCAAGCCCACGGAGGAAGAAGGGGGAAGCCTCCCACCTCGGAGAGGAGGAGGGAAGAAGAAGGGAAAAGAAAAGAGAAGAAAGAGGTGCCTGCCAGGTTTAAGGCCTTGGAACTGAGGTCGCAACAGGATGCCAGTCGCATCCTCAACCAGAACGCGACGCCTACCTCGTCGCCTTCTCAAAAGTTCCGACAGGTCTTCTACCAGGCTGACTGCCTCCAGACCACATGTCACACATATAGGCTACTCAGGTGAATGCGACAGCTGGCACGTCGCCTTCACACCTACGCTGCGGACACGTGGCACACTAGCCAACAGACAATGGGAATGCGACACAAGGGTCGTCGCCTTCTAATTAGAAGGCGACAGGGAACACGTCGCGTTTAGAATGCGACACCCCGATCCGTCGCGATCCCAAGGAAAACACCAAGGAAGCCAAAACCTGGAATGTTACAGGGTAGCCAGCAAGCGGAGGGGGTCGCCGGCGCTGGGGATGGGAGGGGGTACCTACGATCGATGGCGGTGGCGGCGGCGCAGGTCGTGGCGGTGCAGGTCGAGGTGGCCGATGGCGACGGTACAGGGCTCGACGGCGGCTAGCAGGTCGCGGCGGCCGGTGGTGGCATCGGTCGCACAGTCGGAGAGAAAGAGATAGAGAGAGAGAGAGAGAGAGGAGAGAGAGAGAGAGGAGAGAGAGAGAGAGAGAGAGAGAGAGAGAGAGAGAGAGAGGGAGAGAGCGTGAGACCGAGTGGGTTTCACGAGGGTGGTAGGATGGGAAATGTGGATTTTCTGACGGATATGCCGATTGATGTATTTTCGACAGAATTTCCATTGGAATGTTTGCCGACGAACTTAGTTTCATCGGAATGTCTGTCGAAATTGTAGGATCGAATATAGGATGGACCAGATCTAGAAGGGGGGGGTTGAATAGATCTAGACCAATTACTGCGGAAGCTTAACCAATTAAAAAATACTTTGAATCAGAGATCAAATCAGAGTTGCAATTCACAGATCTGATGTGTGAGTGTGTGAATTGAGTGAGTAGAGTGTGTGATCAGATCAATCAGTAGTGTGAGCGAAAATCCTATGCCTGCATCTAGCGCAGAGTGAAATCAAACCACAAATCAAACCACTGCACAGAAGATTTTTAGGTGGTTCGGAAATCACACCAGTGATTCCTACATCCACCCCTCACACAATGAGGCTCCACTACTCAATCTGAGTACACACACACTGGAGCTTGACAACTCCAACACACAACCTCTAGAGCACAACCACTCTAGAAACCTGAGCACACCTGCTCAACCACACACTGAGTGTTTAACTCAATACAACCGAGCACAAGGGCTCATAAATAACCAGCTAGATCAAAAACAATGAGAATCAGATCCTTAGCAATGATCTGATCTAGAATGAGTTCATTCACAGAGACTTGTGCAACAATTCCATGCACAATCTCAAGAATGACTCAGAAGAACAATTGAAAGTTAATACAATTAAGTAGAAAACATGTTCTTCAGAAGAACTCCCTTAGAGAAGGCTGAATTGAGGAAATTCTTGAAGCTTGAAGTCACTGGGCGATGCTCTGCAATGGTTGCCTCTGGCTTCCTTGAATTCTCCTCAATTGCTTGCATCAACTGGATCTACTCTCTTGGGAAGTGATTTCACCTCTTCTTCAAAGATCAATCTTCACCTTCTTGTGCTTGCAAGGATGGAGATGAGTCACAGTAGCACCATGGAGAGCAGGAGCGGGAGAGACCTCTTCTTGCCGCCAAAGGCTTTTTCTGGAAGGCTCTTCAGGAGTTCTCTTTCTTGGGGGCCGATTAGATAGGTATTTATAGCCCAACATGACCAAAGAACCCTTGGAGTGCGTGGGCACATGATCCAAGGTAAATACAATTGATCCCTAGAAGGCCATGTGTGCAGGTGAAACTTAAGATGAAAAATCAGCCGAAGTGTGTCGACACTGTCCCAGAGTGTGTCGACACACTGTCCCAATTTGCACAAAAGGATGTTCTGGGAGATGGCTCTAGTGTCGACACACTCACTGGCTGTGTCGACACACTGTCCCAGTCTGGCAAATGGGTCTTCTGGAGACTGGGTCTAGTGTCGACACTGCCTGGGACTGTGTCGACACAGTGAACCCTGTCTTCATGAATTTGCTTCAGGGATTGATGCCCAGTGTTGACACCAATAGTGGGTGTGTCGACACTACCATGACAAGAAATATATGTCCCTGAAAATTAAACACATGAATCATCAGTACAATGTATTATCATGAATGTATGTGATATAATGTGTTTGGAAACATGCTTTTGAGCAATGTATTACATATGTGATGTATTTAACATGTTCCATTCATTAAGCATTAAAATCACAGCATGTCATCATCAAAATCATGAGGAGAAATATATTAAATTCACACTCAACCAAACAATCTCTCCCTTTTTGATGATGGCAACATTAAGTCAATATGAGAGTCTGAATTTCAAAGAATTGTGATTTGATATAAGCCATTCATTCACATAGTATCCAAGCACATACACATTGAATGACAATTAACAACATGTTTCAACATTTCCATTCAACTCATCAAAGGCCATTAAGCACAATTTAGTAACATTTGACAGTTTTCACAATCAAACACACAATGCTACTAATAACCATGTCATTTCATAACTGGCCAAAAAACCATACAAAGTTTGATATTTACAAGCATCCATTCACATTCATAGACATTCATTCACTTTCATAACAAAGATATTCCTTCTCCCCCTTTGACATCATCAAAAGACAAGATCCATCAAGAGGATGGAGGAGGAGGAGGAATAGGAAGAAGAATAGACTCTATGTTCTTCAGTCTTGACTCCATGGCAGCTAGGTTGGATCTCAATGAGTTTGCATTGTAGACAATCTTTTATGCAGCAATTCTTCCAACCTCTGAGAGTTGTCATATATGTTAGCTTGGAATGTAGAAAGATCAGCTGATATTGTTGAGAGCCTGAAGAGGAGCTGGCAAATCCACCATGTCTGTTGAGAGTCCTAACTCACTCTTGAGGGCAGACATTTCATGATGTATGTGAGCTGACAGATTCTTCATACCTTCCAAGTCATCCACCATGTGAGCAAAGAGAGTCTTGTCTTGGATCTGAGTCATAGCTTCTTGACTGCTGAAGAGATTCTTTTGAGAGTGGCTAGAATCCCCTCAAAACCTTCTCAAGCTTGTCCTAATGTTCTTTCAATTGAAGGGAAGCATCACCCAATGTGCCAATTAGCCGATTGAACCTCTGAGTGGCATGATCAACTGCCTCTTTTTGCTTGATAAACTGACCATTCACTGAATTTTCAAGCCTCTGAATGCGAAGTTCAAAATTCTCTGACATTTGTTGGATAGAGGAGGTGATTGTTCCAATTTGTCTTCCAAAAATGGTATAATTCTGGTGGAACATAAGGTCCACCAGTGGAAGTAGAAGCTGACCATGGAATTGGGGAGATAATGAAGGAGGATCCACAGCAGGAATGAGTGGTGAAGAGGCATGCATAATGGGTGATGAGGTATATCTTGAGGTATTGGGGCACCAATCTCAGATGGAGGCTGATCCTCTTGAGCATTCTGAACCTCTTCAATAGGAGGAGGGTCCACTTCCTCAGGTGCAGCTGGGGCCTCAATGATAGACCTCTTCTAACCTGAGCACCCTCAATTCTAAAACCCATGAATTTTTGCAAATGCTTCAAACAATAAATGTTGGATTTTGGAATTGTCTGAGCTTGCTCATTATCAAATGACACTCCAAAGTGTTCAAATACTGAAGTGAGATGAGCAGCATAGGGTAGAGATCTATGTAGATCCTTCCTTGTTGTTTCAGACATTATCTGATACATTATCACATGCAAATTGATCTTGATTTTCTTTTCATGCAATAGATTATGAATCTCTGAATATCAGTCAGTCTATCTCTTCCACCACCTTGAGGTGTGATTATGGTTGTGAGAATATGATGAATCAACCTTAAGACAGGTGGAAGGTGTTTGTGTAAACCTAGTCACATAGGTCTGCTTAGAATCTGACTCATCAGCAGGGAGACCAGTAAGTAGACTATATGCTTCATACAGATCAAATTCAAAGTCATGATAATTTTCACCCTCATCTGGAACTTTAAATAGTGTAGCAACCAATTCAGTGGAAAGCAAAATGGAGACTCCTTTGACCTCAGACTGATAACCCTCTGGCACTATGATCAAATTCAGGTAAAACTCTTGTACCAGTCTAGGATAAAATGTCCGGAATTTAGAAATGAAATGCAACCATCTTGAAAATGAAGAATTCAGATACTTCAGGAAATGCGCTAGCCAAGGCAACGTCATTTAGGTCAACTGCTCTAGGCTTGAGAATAGATTTTCCCTCACTAGCCAGCTTGGATGGAGTAGCTCAGAAGGCTGAGAGGATCTAGAGGAGTTGGAGGATGATTCCGCAGAGGGTTTAGGAGAAGTGGACAAGATCTTCTCCTAGGGTTTACAGACCGCCTCTGAGAAGAACCTCGACTAGAGAGGGCATCCTACCTCTTTTGGATGGTGTAGGAGATGTAGAAGAAGCACCTGGTTGCTCTGCAGGGTCATGGCGGCGTTTGCTTCTTCTTTAGTAGGAGGCGCGTCAACAGCAGCTGCCCTGGCAGTTGCCCAAGCCTTGGCGCCTCGACGAGGGGTGTGCTTGGGAGGCATCGTCCAGGCAAGATATGGAAGCAAGAGATGGAGACAGAGATGGGGAGATGATGAGAGGAGGATGGAGACAGAGATGGCGGGAAGAGGGAAACAAGGAAGAATTTTCTGCCGTTTGCAAGGGCAAATGCGGCTATTGGTCGACCTGGGGAAGAAAGGGGCTTTGGGGTAAGATAAACCGCGGGTACAGGTATCCTAAACTGGCACCCATTAGAAAGACCCGCCTGGAACTGCCACTGTGTCGACACAAGAGTGGAGCTGTGTCGACCTGGACATAGAGTGTGTCGACACATGAGGAAGACTGTGTCGACCTGACTGAAGGAACATCATGATATGTGTATGAGAAAAAATTTGTAAATGAAACGAAATCTTTAAAATGATGAAGGATGGATGGAATCAACTTGGCAAGGATGTTTAAGATGCCAAAGAATTCATTTGTCATTTTTTCACAAAATCCAACAATATTCAAGTGTTACACAACAACCTACATGATGTAGTCATTAAGTGATGTGACCCACTGAAATGATAGTTTGAGTGATATAGGACATTCAACAGTCAATGACAAACTACCATATTCTACAAATCTAAAGAAATGAAAATGTCTTTTAGATTGAAATCAATTGTGATGAAGGTAAACAACCTTAAGCAAATTAAGGAAGGCAAACATGTTTATTTTAAGTAATTCTCCTTGGACACACATTTTTTTTAAATCAAACTATCAAATGTAGTAAATCTTGTTCACTCAAGAACTAATGCTTTTTACACACCATAGTCCCTGGTTACTAACGATTTGCTCATTATCTAGTTTCAAGGGGCAAATGATAACCTTTTGACGTGAAGATATACGTTTATAAGACGCAAATATTTCCAGTTACTTAGTCATCATCAAAATGTATAGACAATCGTTTATTTTTTTTTTCATTTTGAACCCCTTTGAACAGAGATAGCAGAAAATACTTATGACATGCATGGCACATTCATTGTGAAGGTTTGTAGTTTCTCAGCATTTGTGCCATTGCTCTATTGAATAATAAATGTAAGGAGAATTTTATAAAATTGAGAGCAATTATATCGCACATCAGTTGTAGAAGAGGTGTTTAAATTCAAGACACAATGATCCTTCAGTCTTTGAAAGATATTTAAATTTTTATAGGCTTGAAGAGTATAGTTGAGAGTTGACTTTAAAATGTAGTAGATCAATCAAAAAGTCATTGGAGGTTCTTTGACAAACTTAATGAGTATATCATGAATAGAAGTTGTTATAACTCAAGAGGAATCTTGAATTTTGTAAAAGAAAGTGAGTGGTGAATCCTTTAACTCCACTGAGATGATGATTCCAGAAATCTTTCACCATAATAAAGAGATTCAAGATTTGTAAAAACCGAAATGAATCTTTTTGAAGAATAAAGACTCCCCCTCAACAATTGCATATTTGATTCTTGATACTTGGCGGAGACATATACTCTCGCATAGTGAAAGTGTCCAAACAAGCAGAACTGGTCCTTCTTCAAATCACCATTTCATATACCAGAATTTCAATACAATGTGAGATGGAAGAATTTATTTGACAAAAAGAAATGGAAATTGGCTTATGAGAGATTTGTACATCATGAATCAAGGAAACAAATAAAGGAAGGGAATATTTACATGATGAAACAAAGACTCCCCCTTAGAAATTGACTAAGCACTCAACCCAATAAGGAGAGGTCAAGAAGATTGTGGACATTTGCATAAACCAAGCTCTCTCCTCAAGGATGAAAATCTGCTGTCAGGAAGAGGTTTAGTGAAAATGTCAGCAATTTATTTTTCAGTTTCAATGAAGAGAAGTTCAAATGATTTCTTTGCTACCTCATCTCTCAAGAATGATGCCTTATTTCAATGTGCTTTGTGCGAGAGTTCTAAATTAGGTTTTTAGACAGATTGATAGCACTAGTGTTATCACAGAGAATGGGAACACAACCTAACTCTTGGTTATAGTCTAGGAGCTGATGTTTCACCCAAAGAATTTGAGTGCCACAACGACCAGCTGCAACATACTCAGCCTCAGCAGTTGATAGAGCCACTGAGTGTTGCTTTTTGGAAGCCCAAGAAATTAGGCATCCACCTAGATATAAACACAAGCCACTTGTGCTCTTTCTATCAAGCTTACAATCAGCATAATCAGCATCACAATAGGCAATAAAATCTAATTTACAACTAGCAGGATACCAAATACTAAGATCACATGTTCAACAAGATATTTGAAAATTCTTTTAACAGCAAGCATGTGACTTTCTTTAGGATTAGCTTGAAACCTTGCACACAAGCATACACTAAATTGTATATCAGGTCTAGAAGTAGTGAGATAGAGTAGAGATCCAATCATACCTCTGTATGTCTTTGGGTCTACTGACTTACCAAGTGAATCTTCTTCTAGTTTTACATTAACTGCAATGGGTGTGCTTGAGTGCTTGAGGTTCTGGAAGTCAAACCTTTTCAGAAGTTCTTTGACATACTTGGTTTGGCTTATGAAGATCCCCTCACTGGTTTGGTTAACCTACAGTCCCAAGAAAAATTTTAAGTCTCCCATTAAGCTCATTTCAAATTCAGTTTTCATTTGATTTGCAAATTCAGTACACAGGCTTTTATTTGTGGATCCAAAAATTATTCATCATAACATAAATTTGGACAGCAATTATTTGTGTATTTATAGTTTTTTGAACAAAGTTGATCAACATTACCTCTAGAGTATTCTTTTTCCAACAGAAAGGAACTCAATCGATCATACCAAGCTCTTGGAGCTTGCTTAAGACCATAGAGAGCTTATGAACCTTGAAAACATGATCAGGATATTTTTCATTTTCAAAGTCTGGAGGTTGTTCTACAAAAACTTTCTTGATGTATCCATTCAAAAATGCACTTTTGACATCCATTTGGAAAACTTTAAATTTCAATGATGATGCAAAAGTAAGAAATATTCTCACAGCTTCTAGTCTAGCTACAGGGGCATAAGACTCTTCAAAATCAATTCCAAACTCTTGATTGTACCCTTGGCAACTAGTCTAGATTTTTCCTTATGACTTGACCATTTTCATTCATTTTATTCTAAATACCCATCTAGTGCCAATGACAGATTGGTCACTAGGTCTAGGTATTAATTCCCACACTTGATTTCTATCAAATTGATGAAGTTCATCATGCATTGCATTAATCTAATCTGCACTCATTAGAGCTTCATCAATTGATTTGGTTCAATTTGGGAGATTAGTGCTAGAGGGTCTTCATGGATTGCATTCAAAAAGGATGATCTTGTTCTAACTCTATCATGCACATTGCCAACAACATTCTCAATTGGGTGATCTCTCAAAAATCTGTGTTCAGAAATTACCTGTTGAGGTGCATTTAAATTTGGAACAACATTACCTGATCAACTTGGGTAGGGAGTGATTGTTCAAATTTTCACATAAGTCTTCATTCTCCTCAACAGTTGGTGAAGAATCAACAATGAAGTCATCCTCTCATTATCTTGAGAGTCCCTGCAAGATTTAGAATAGTGAGTTGAAAAGGAATTTTCATCAAAGACTACATGTGGAGATTCTTCAACAGTTCTATTTTTGAGAGAGTAAACTCTAAAAGCTCTTGAAATTTCAGAATAGCCAAGAAAGATGGCTTCATGACTTTTAGCATCAAATTTATCAAGATTTTCTTTATTGTTGTTATGTACAAAACATTTACACCCAAAGACTTTGAAATAAGATAAAGTTGGCTTTTTGTTTTCAACAGTTCATAAGGGTTTTTTTAGTTTTGGTCTGACCAATGCTCTGTTGAGAATGTGATTTGTTGTATTTACAGCTTCAGCCCAGAAAGATTTGGGCAATTTGCTTTCCAAGAGCATGGATCTAGCCATTTCCACAAGAGTTCTGTTTTTTCTTTTCACAACTCCATTTTGTTCTGGAGTTCTTGGAGAAGAGAATTTGTGGAAAATGTGAAGTTCAGCACATAAATCAGAAAAAGATTTATTTTCAAATTCACCCCCATGATCAGTTAAAATGTTTTTGATATTATGAGAAAAACCAGTTAAGGCAGTGGTACAGAAATTCCTGATTCTAGACAAGCATCACTTTTGTGGGATAAAAAGATAACCCATGTAAATCTAGTGAAATCATCAATAATGGCAAACCCATATCTTTGCCCCTAAGACTTAGAATCCTTGTTGGGCCAAAAAGGTCCATATGAAGTAATTCTAGTGTTTAGATGTGAGTATATCATGAAGGTTTTAAAAGATTTTCTGGTTTATTTTCCTTCGGCACAAATCCCACAAAGTTGATCTCTACATTTGGAAAAGATTCAGGAAGTCCTTTTACCAAATTTAGCCTTAAAAGTTTGTTTATTGTTTTGAAACTTGCATGACCAAGTCTTTTGTGCCAAGTCCATGCAATTTCATCTTTATTTGCAACTAAACAAATATTTTCAGCAAAGTTTTTATCAAGGTTGATCATGTAAAACATTATTCTCTCTTTTTCCAAAGAATTTTACTTGTCAGTTGAGGAGTCAATTATTCTGCAAAAATCTGATTCAAACACAACTTTGTGACCTTTGTCACATAGTTGGCTAATGCTCAACAAATTGTAGTTCAGACCATCAACTAATAAAACATTTTCAATTGAGTTTGAGGAAGATTGACCAACTTTCCAGATCCAATGATTTTTCTTTATTTTTACCTCCAAATGTGACAGATCCCCTCCTTTTCAGTTAGAAATGAAAATTTTGCTTTGTCTCCAGTCATGTGTCGTGAACACCCACTATCAAGAAACCAAACATTTGAGTTGGGTGCACGACCTTCCTGCAAAATCAAATCAGTGAAGAGAAGATTTTGGTACCCAAACATTGTTGGGACCATCAGTTTGTTTGAACATGGACAACAGATCTTTCTAATCCAAATCTGATTTGTTTTTGCTTTTGTTTTGTTTCAGAGGTTTTTTTTGTCTTTTTCATTTTAGTATTTCTTTTGGAATAAAAACACGTGTTTCTTTTTCTCATGGGGATGGAGGTTATGCATTTGGACATAATCATTCATTTGTGGAGGTCCAAACCAAGGGTTTTGTTGGTACATTGAGAAATTTGGATAAAAGAATTGAGAATGGTACCAAAAAGGATTATGATACCATTGGTTCCAAGAATTGATCCAATCAGCTTGATGTGTTGTCTGGATGTCCAAGGTTTGTCATGAATGTTCCTTTTGTGTTTTGTTATTTTTCAAGTTTTTATTTGATTTTTGGTTGACTGGTTGTGGTTTTTGAACTTGAGCAGGTCGACCTATCTTTGACTGGTGTCGACTCAGTAGTCATAGTTTCATCTTTTTGTTGACTTGTGTCGACCTATCAGCCATGTGTGTCGACCTGTTTGGTTCTTTTTGTTCTAGTTTTTTAAGGTTTTGGATGTGTTGCTTGACACTTGTTGTTTTGTTGTTCTCAGACTAGGACTTTTAACAAATTTTATTAAGGGTGCTTTTGTGGGTTTTTCTTCCTTTCACCAGATTTATTTTTGAAGGATTTTTGTGTGATAAATCCTAGTCCATGTGTTACAGATTTCATTTTGTTCCTAACAAGGCATCCAGATGTCTTTTCCTTTTGTAAAAGTTTCAATGACTGTTCTTTTTCTTTCAGCTGGTTTTCTAAAGTTTTGATTTCATCAACACCTTGTTGTCTTCTTTTTGTTGCAATTCCAATTTTTCAGACAGTTTTTTAAGGTCATTACTGGCTTTTTGGGATGCAAGTTGAGCTCATCAATTTCATTTAGAAGGCTTTCCTTTTCTTCATTAAGCTTAGACACTTCATTTTCCAATTCAGAGATTCTTCTGTTTGAGGAATGGTTATGCAAGATGTTTTCAATTTTCTTTTTCAGATGCTTATTTTCTTTTCTTGTTTTAGAATATTTTTCAACTAGTTCAGCATAAGCATCTTGCCAATCATCAATTTTGATTCCTCAAAAGATGTACTTACCTTTCCATCAGTACTGTTAGCCATAAAGCATATCTCTTCACTTTCAGTGCTTGAGGACTTCTCTTCTTCATCCTCACTTGGATCATCATCTGACCAAGTTGCAACCATTACTTTAGGCTTCTTCACTTGTTGATCTTCTTGTACTTGTCCTTCTTGTTCTCAGGACATTCTCCTTTCATGTGTCCTGGTTTGTTGCACCTATAGCAAATAATAACTTCATCAGTTCTTTGATTTTTATTTGAATTGACATTTGAAGAAGAAATATTTCTTTTGCATGCATCTAGCGCAGAGTGAAATCAAACCACTGCACAGAAGATTTTTACGTGGTTCGGAAGTCATACCAGTGATTCCTACATCCACCCCTCACACAGTGAGGCTCCACTACTCAATCTGAGTACAACACACACTGGAGCTTGACAACTCCAACACACAACCTCTAGAGTACAACCACTCTAGAAACCTGAGCGCACCTGCTCAACCACACACTGAGTGTTCAACTCAATACAACCGAACACAAGGGCTCACAAATAACTAGCTAGATCAAAAACAATGAGAATTAGATCCTCTAGCAATGATCTGATCTAGAATGAGTTCATTCACAGAGACTTTTGCAACAATTCCATGCACAATCTCAAGAATGACTCAGGAAACAATTTGAAGTTAATACAATTAAGTAGAAAACATGTTCAGAAGAACTCCATTGGAGAAGGCTGAATTGAGGAAATTCTTGAAGCTTGAAGTCACTGGGCGATGCTCTGCAACGGTTGCCTCTGGATCTTCCTTGAATCTCCTCAATTACTTGCTTCAACTGGATCTACTCTCTTGGAAGTGATTTCACCTCTTCTTCAGAGATCAATCTTCACCTTCTTGTGCTTCACAAGGATGGAGAAGAGTCACAGCAGCACCATGGAGAGCAGGAGCGGGAGAGACCTCTTCTTGCCGCCAAAGGCTTTTTCTGGAAGGCTCTTCAGGAGTTCTCTTTCTTGGGGGCCGATTGGATAGGTATTTATAGCCCAACATGGCCAAAAGAACCTTGGAGTGCGTGGGCACATGATCCAAGGTCAATCCAATTGATCCATAGAAGGCCACGTGTCCAGGTGAAACTTAAGATGAAAAATCAGCCGGAGTGTGTCGACACTGTCCAGAGTGTGTCGACACAGTCCCAATTTGCACAAAAGGATGTTCTGGGAGATGGCTCTAGTGTCGACACACTCACTGGCTATGTCAAACACTGTCCCAGTCTGGCAAATGGGTTCTGGAGACTGGGTCTAGTGTCGACACTACCTGGGACTGTGTCGACACAGTGAACCCTGTCTTCATGAATTTGCTTCAGGGATGATGCCCAGTGTCGACACCAACAGTGGGTGTGTCGACACTACCATGACAAGAAATATATGTCCCAGAAAATTAAACACATGAATCATTAGTACAATGTATTATCATGATTTATGTGATATATGTGTTTGGAAACATGCTTTTGAGCAATGTTATTACATATGTGATGTATTTAACATGTTCCATTCATTAAGCATTAAAATCACAGCATGTCATCGTCAAAATCATGAGGAGAAATATATTAAATTCACACTGAACCCAACAGAAATGTCGGAAATATACTTGAAAAAGTGACGTTACCGACGGATATTTCCGACGGATTGTTAACCATCGGAATTTCTGATGGATATTTCGATAAAAATATATCTGTCGGTATTACCGACGAAATATTTACGTCGGTAATGCCGCTTATTCTTGTAGTGAGTGGAGAAGTAGCTGAAACACAAATTACATGCTCACATGAATATGACTATTATAACTTAAGCAAGTTATGATGCATAAATTATAATAATTCTAGTGGACAAATTGATGATAGAACTATTACAATGCACACTTTGATATTGTCACGCCCCGACATTTAGCAGCAAAAAATAAACGTCGAGAGAGTGAGTGATACAAGTGTGTGTATCACAGTCGAGTAATTCAGAGTAGCAACTAAATATAACACAAGGCGTGAGACAATAAGATTGCCATCCAAATAACCTTTATTTCATTTCCATTCAACTAACTTAAACACCTTACATCATCAGAGCCAATCATAGGGCCCAATATTGTGTTTCAAGTACACATGACTCAATAAAAGGAAACTAACTATTACAAACTCTTCAATACTACTCTTCTTGGCTGACTAGCTATATGGACGGGTGTAGTGGAGCAGCTCATCACTCGTCCCCGGTCCCTTCATTTTCCAGTTCTTCATATTCATTACCTGAAAAGATTAAAGAAAGCAGGTGTGAGCGCACTAGCACCCAGTAGGATTTACATCTCATGGTGCGAGCATGCTTTACATAATTATCATATTAACAGTGGCAATTCTATCATGCAATGCTCATGACAATAATGATAGTGACAAATCCAAGCTATAATATGTACGAGTATGACAATTCTCATGTAGGATGGAACAATTATCAATGAGATAGAAGACAGAACAATCACTTGACATGTAGAGGAAATTCAATAGCATGTAGCATGTACAATAGATTTCTCAAGTTGAATTCCATAGAATTCTAATGGACAATGACATGTAGGATTCAATAACGATGACATGTACAATAGAATTGGCCATTTAACATATAACAGTTCAATCAATCAATCAATCATTCAATAACAATGTGAAAATTACCCAGATCAATCTTGCATTCAATTAGGTGATTTCCAGACACCTCATTAGATCATATACTCTCGCAATTTATAAGTATTTTGGGTGCTCCTCCCAGGACCAGACTGGGCCCTATTTGCACAGGCATAGTTGTGAACCGAAGTTCCAATAGTTTGTGGTAATTCCATTCATTCATTGATGGCCACATGATTTCCAAGTAACGGACAATGAGGAACTAATGATCATGTCAATGATGATAGAGAACAATGCAAGGGGACATGATCCAGATTAATTTCAGCAGCATAACGGCTTATTCTTATTGGTTCAATCTTTACATTTAACGGCCTAGTTTCAATGTTATCAAATCACTCTCACGAGAAGTAGATAAGAATGGAAGTGCATTCTATCTTCCGGGTTCTTCATTGGTACAAACAACTCGGTCTTCATGAGGGAATCCATGAAGTACGAAGATTTACGGAGGTCTTAGAGAAAAGGTTGCTAGTCTATCGATACGGAATGACCGACAGAGAGCTTCCAATTCCCCAAGAAAGGGCTGCCTATATGTGGAAAGTGACATGTAGATCGTGTCTTCCACAATCCACCGGTTAAAACAAGACGGAAAGCAATTAACAAACATGCATGACATGTATGTAATTCAATTCTATCACATGGTTGCAGTGCTTTTAGCATATAATCACTTCTCAATTTTATGGACAAGACAGAATATAATCATAGCATGTAACAATCACATGATCACATGGATGCATTCATTCAATCATTTACATTTAGAATAGATGTTCATATTCTTACGATTTTCATGTAGGTTAAACACTTTTAGGCCATTGCATAACTATATGACATGATGTAACATAATAACATGCATAAACTAGACTGAACAACTCATTAAAACAGTCTCAGGTCGGCCCTTAAATCGCGTCAGGACCAATCGACGCACTTCAAGAAGCCGTACACAGTCAAAACATAGTTCGGTAACAAACATCAAAATCGCGACGTACATACCTGTCACATTCAAATCGCGACGGCTCATATGGTCGCCTTTTTAAAGGGAATCGATTGCTGGATCGATTGCGTAGTAAGAATCGCGGCGCTCAAAGCCGACGCATTCCTACTAATCTCTAAATCACAACGGGCGACCCGTCGCGTTCAAGAGATGGTTTTAAAAGCCGAATATAAAAATACAGGAAAATCTTTGGGTGGGAAACGAATCAAATCGTGATGGCCTATGCCGTCACGTCCATGACTGGCGCTGAAAACCATGCAGCGCACAGTTTCATGCAACGTTGTTGACCAGTCAGACATTAAAACATGACGAACCTATCAGTCGCCTTTCACAAAATTGCGACGTACCAGTACATCGTGTTCATGCAATATGAATCCCGATGTCTGGACTCGTCGCGGTTTTGGATCTTGCACGAAACCCAGAAAAAACGTAACACCCTTCATGATTGACCTATAACTTGAAAATAACAACATTTAGATAAAACTCTTAACACAAAAAATGCCTAGGACATCTAGTAGAGAGATTCATGTGTTGGGTTTTACCCAAATTGTAGCACCTCAGAATTTTATTTACATAAAAACTCAATAAATGAAAATAAATAATTCCATAATATCGAGTATTTAACATACGTATCATTATCGTATGTGCTAAAATACATAGGAAATTTTGTAAAAATTATAAATAGACCCCAAAAATTTACTAAATGTTTCACAAAGAAATTTGTGCCACAAAAAAATCGGATTAGCCAAGTTTAAAGTGTTTTGCGACTTATTATCGTAATTCATGAATAAGTCGAAAAATCATTATCACACGTCTTGGATGAGTCAGAAAATAAATAAAAATCATATACGGACTTCAAATAATGTCCTCTATGACCCATCAGAAATTTGGGTTAATACAAATTATTTGGGCTAGGTTTAAAAGAGTTATTGTGAACGATATCCAAATTAGGAAACAAGTCGGCAAACGTTAAACACCGGAAATACGACGCAACTATTAATTAATAAAACTATTGGAGAGACTTCTAACATTATATATTAATGAACCCATATCATAATTGGGCCGATGGACATCATTTGGCTGAAAATTCAAATGAAGCAAGAAAATAAATGAAATTCGCAACTTTCAATAAGCTAAATTAGGAAGAGGTAATGAGAGTGAATGGGAAGAGATCTGCAACTTGGCAACCCAAATTCGTTTGCTTAACGATGGTGGGAGTTTTCTAAGGTGCTCACCACACCTTTCAAATGGAGGAAGACATCACAAAATAGGAAACAATATGTTCAAAAACGTAAATTAGCTTTCCTTGTCACAATAGGGGAATCCTATGAAGGGTTGCGGAATTCCCAATATGGTAATCTAGAAGGGGGGTTGAATAGATTACTGCCTCTTAAAAACTATTATCACGTTCTTTTTCTTAAAGCACAGATTATCAAGACAGTATCAAGATCTAAACTATGTGTAGATGATGTAGAAACCTATCTAGTGTGTGAATATGCAACGTGTCTATCAAACATCTATCGTAGAAATGATCAAACCACGAGACACGCAGATTTACGTGGTTCGGAGTACACAACAGTGTATCCTACGTCCACGGCACACACACACACACAGAGTAAACTGCTTATGAGCGAGTTCAGTGACTACAACTCACACACACACGTGTTTTCTGATGTGCACCCACGATCAGAACACACACACGTGATCTCAAGCACAAGAGACGCTTGAATCACACAAACACACACACAGTTGATGAGAATTATGAAACAGGAAGAGTTCAGAGCGTAGGAGTAAATCCTAATGTGGAACTCTTCTGAGAACGCCTGGATGGAGTTCAAACTTCGACTTGAGTGCTCTGGACTGATGGAGAAGGTTGAATCCACGACGATCTATCTTCAGTACTGCAGGATCAATGATCTTTCGGTCTCTGCACTGCAGACTTGAAGCAGAGCAGCAGCAACTTCTTTTCTCTTGGACTTGGCTTTAGGGTTTTTGGTTGTGGCTGCTTCTGTACGAGATTCTCTTCAAAAGGATGCTTATATAGTTGTGTTTTCATGTGGAGAGTCGTGGGACTTGAAAACACAATCTTGGATATGAAGGAAGGTTTCCGTATTTGAAGATCCTCTGCATCTGTCGACAGGTTCTGAGTATCTGTCGACAGATTGCAACAGATTTGCAACAGACAGACTTCAGGTTGCTCTGGTCTGTGGCATCTGTCGACAGGCGATATCCATCTGTCGACAGGCAGAGACAGTTTTGCCAAAACACAGAACTCTGGCATTTCTGTCTGCGACATCTGTCGACAGGTCTCTGAGAATCTGTCGACAGGTGCTCTCAGTACTCTTCAGTCTGATCACAACTGCGGCATCTGTCGACATATGCCTTTGGGTCTGTCGACAGGTACATGTATACTCTGTGATTGTGATCATTTTCTCATGATTTGAGAAGGCTTGGTTATATGCATTTGTACCTGCATGATAAAACATGTATAGTTAGGTATAATGTAGACATAGATAACCAAATATTGTATCATCTTAATTGACATGTATGAAACCTCAATTCAACTCATTCATCATTAAAAACATTGTTTGACTTTCATTTATCACTTAGAGTGTGAATTCACTTAGTTTCCAGAATATGAACCCAACATTCTCCCCCTTTTTGATGATGACAAAATATTCAATTAATGCTCATGAACTTGAGGTTTCTTCTCCCCCTTTTGACAACATCAAAAGTAAAGACAACACTCACATATGTAGATTTGCACAGAACATGTGATTTCATTCATTGGAAAGGGAAGCATTCACATGACAAAAGTGTGACTGGAGTAACATGAAGTGAAAATACATAAAGAAAAGGAAATAACAAAAGACAGAAACAACATTGCTCAGACTGAAGTACAGGCATGACCCACTCCTATACATCTAGTATCTAAGCAGCATCATCTTCAGGAGCTTGAGGAGGGGCATGACGCTCAGTTGCAAGTCTATCAATGCGTGTGTCCAAGGTATCCATTCTTTCATGCAGCCTCTCAAAACCATGTGTCATTTGGACTTGTAGCTGGGCTAACAAATCCCTAATGGAGGGCTGAGCAGCTTCACCAATACCAGCATCTCCCGGAGCATCTAGTGGCTCTGACTGGGAGTCTTCATCACCTTCTTCAGCATCTTCTTCATCATCAACTTGATCGTCAGCCCCAATGAAATCTTCATCCTCGGCAGCAGCAGGTGCCTTGCCCTTAAGTTCCCGGGTGACGACCCCATCCACTAGCTTGTAGCCATGCGTGAGGCGGCAGTGATATCAAAGCTGTTGCGGGAGTTGAGTGAGACACACTCACTGTCTGGAATGGAAATGCCAATAAACTTCAAAAGAGAAGTAATTTGGCAAGCAAAGGGCATGGATCTCCTGGGTTGGTAGAAACACTTGGTGATCAAGTTAAACATCAGGAGAGGAAGATTTATTGGTTCACAATGAAGGAAGAAGGTAAACAGTGATTTGTGAACATTGGTGACGAGTTCACGACTGCCATGCTTTGGCGCAATGCAAGTGGTGAATATTTGGTGAATCATGCGGTTGAGTGGAGGGAAGGTGTTGGCATTGAGCTTAGCAATCTCCTTTGTTGTATCATAAGGTTGAAGAGTAAGAAGGGGATAGTAGACAGAGGCGTCTGGATGATGAGCAAGAATATCCGCCCCGGTGTTCGGAATCTGGAGGGCAGTGCTAAGAAGGTTAGCAGTGATTTGAAAGGGAGTGCCCTTCACAGAGGTGTAGAAACCTTGAGCAGAGGTGGAGAGATTGTTGAAGAACTCAGTTACGGCAGTGGGGGAGGCCGTATGAGCGTAGAGAAAGACTGTCCAACCCTGGGTATCAAACAGGGGTTGGAGGTTGGGAAAGAGATCGGCCAAGGAGTGGAAATCCACAAAACGTGGAGGAACAAACTTTGTGAATGTACCGTGAACCCGTTTGAGATTGAGACGGGGAGGTACGACCAACTCTGGAAGGCGATCATCCCGGTGTTTGGTCCGACGTTCATCGTGAGCCCTGGATCCTTCGCCGGGCGAGGAGGAGGCGGGACGACGACGTGAGGCCAACTTCTTCGCCTTGGGTGCCATGGAAAGACGAGGCACGGATGGAGAAAAGGGAAGAAGTGCTGGAGACAGTGGGAAGAAGAAGAAGGGAGATGGAGGTAGGGTTTCCCGTCCAGAAAGGGGAGAGGATGTATGTGAGAGAGGGAAGGGATGGCTGGGGTGGTGTTGGGATGGGAAAGGGCCGGAGATGCCTATATAAAGGAGGAGGGGGAAGTTTAAAAGGCAATGGCCCACCAAGTCTGCCCCAAACGGCGTGTCCGTTGAGCTTCCACAGCCGGCGTCTGTCGACAGACAGATTTGTATCTGTCGACAGATGCTTGCAGAATATGACTTTGTTGGATTTTTGTAAGGAATTTGAAGTGGACCTCTTGAGCAGTGTTTTTTAACAGATTACCTAAGGTGAATAGATGACGAATACATATATAAGAACCTATCATATACATGAAGATGTAAAGCCACTTCAAATATCTTAATGGTTCAAACATAATACTGAATTAGCCTGAAGCTGAAGCATGAAGAAAACACTTACGGGTATCCAAAAAGAAACACTTTTACTCTTCTTTTATTAATTAGAGTATAGGACAACACAATTCAGTGGAGGTGCAAATGATCAAGGAGGGAAATATCTACATGCCAAGACATTCAAAAACATCAATTACTCATGGGAATTATCACTCAGTGGAGGCTTCACACTATTGCATTATTGTCCTCATTTGCCCTTCATTTATGCAATGAAAAAAAATGGTAATCAAGATAACGTCTCGCCTTTGAACATGAGGGTAGACATTATTCGTGCCCGTACCCCCAGTTACTCAGTGAAAGTGTCCATCATACCGTTGTACAGAGTTGACGAATTAGCCTTTTGACGCGAGGGCAAACATTTGTGATGCCCACTCCCCGGTTACTCAGCAAGAACTCATCATTGCTCTGCATTTTTCCAAATTATGTAGTTTTAATCTAATGGAATAAAATTGTTTAGGTAGCTTTTCTCCAAGTATTGTGTTAATAACCCAAGTTTAATATAGCGATTGATTATCTAGCAATTGTAAACATTAAGCTCAATGATCATAATACCTTTAAAAAAAATCATCATTTGCCTATAAGTAAATAATGAAGAAGAGTTAGGTGTTAAGTTTTTGAAAATGGTGAAATGTTTCCAGAATGATTGAACCTAGACTTAACTTGAGTATTATGTAAAAATCACAAGATTGTTGAAAATTGCTTTAATATCTTATGCACATGATGTGATCAAATATGTTATTAACATCAGATAAACACCTTAGACATTTTAAAGAAACCTGCTCAAAGAGGTTTGGATTGAATAGGCTTGGAATGCCAGGTAGAAGTGTGTCTGTCGACAGCTAAGGGAGCTTGTCGACAGGTACACTCAGACAGAGAAATGGGTGTTCAGCTAGTTGTGAGTACTGTGATATCTGTCGACAAGCCAGGTGTGTCTGTCGACAGCTACACACAGACAGAGTGAAAGGTGTGCGGGGAGGACAAAACCTGTGAGATCTGTCGACAGATGCATGGTTGACTGTCGACAGATGCACACAGAGTTCAGAACCTGTGGTCTGTGGATGCCTATCTGTCGACAGGAAAGGAAGGAGCTGTCGACAGATCATTGTTGAAGGCCAGTCTAGAGAAAGAAGGGAATATGAAAAGATCATTTTATGTGAAGGAGTTAATGAACAGCAAGAAGAATGTTTCCTTCACAATAACACCCAACTTTTGAACTAGCTCCCCCATAATGTGTGCTCATGAAAAGACACAAAGTTGATCAATGCAATTCAATCCAAGCAAGATTAGCACACATGTATTCAGCAAAACATTCATGGAATTGAGACTTTTTGGTATTATCTAATTTATGATTTTTTTTTTTTTGTTTTGTGTTAGAGTAGTTTGGCTAATGAAATGAGACTTACCCCTTTATCCAACATGGATGTCCCTTCATGGGCTCCAACTACGGGTACTTGGCGGAGAATGTTTTCTCACGCATAATGAAGGTTTCCAAACAAGCCGAACTTGTTTTTCCACAAATCACCATTTGATATACCCCATAGTTGTTGCTTACGAAGGACATTCATCAAGGACTGGGGATATTTGTCACTGAATTTTACATAGGCCTAATTCTCTTCTAAGAGATGTGAACCTATCCTCTGCCAATGGTTTTGTAAAGATATCAGCTAAGTTGTTCTGTTGGTATGAAGCTAATTTCCAAATTTCTATTTGCAACCTCATCTCTCAAGAAGTGATGACGAATTTCTATGTGTTTTGTCCTAGAGTGTTGAATGGGATTCTTGGATAGATTGATTGCACTAGTGTTGTCACATAGGATTGGTGTGCATCCAAGGTCAATGTCGTAGTCACACAACTGACTTTTTATCCACAACACTTGTGTTGCACAACTCCCTGCAGCAACATATTCTGCCTCTGCAGTGGAGAGTGCAACCGAATGTTGCTTCTTGGATGCCCACGAAACCATGCAACCACCAAGCATCTGACAATAGCCACTAGTGCTCTTCCTGTCAATTTTACATCCAGCATAGTCAGCATCAGAATATGAGATTAAGTTAAAGCTACTCCCTGCCGGATACCAAAGACCCATGTCATGTGTACCTGAGAGATACCTGAATATTCTCTTAACTGCAATTGGTGGCTTTCCTTTGGACTAGATTGATATCTAGCACAGAGGCAAACACTGAATTGTATGTCAGGTCTACTTGCAGTAAGATAGAGGAGTGAGCCAATCATACCTCGGAAATGTTTAGCATCTACCGGTTTACCTTTCTCATCACTTTCTAGCTTAATGCTTGTGCTCATCGGTGTTGAGGCAGGTTTTGCAGTTTCAAACTGAAATCTCTTGAGAAGCTCTTTAACGTATTTTTCTTGGTTTATGAAGAAGCCATCTTCCATTTGCTTGACCTGCAGACCAAGAAAAATTGAAGCTCCCCCATTAAGCTCATCTCAAATTCACTGTGCATATGATGTGAGAATTCTTCACAAAGTGATGGGTTAGTAGAGCCAAAGATTATGTCGTCCACATACACTTGAACAACAATGATGTGTGTGCGAACTTTCTTTGTAAAGAGAGTTTGGTCTACTTTACCTCGTGAGTAGTTTTTGCTTACCAGAAATTGGCTTAGCCTGTCGTACCAAGCTCGGGGTGCCTGTTTCAAACCATAGAGAGCCTTGTGCAATTTGTATACATGGTTTGGTTTGTCATGAAGTTCAAAGCCAGGTGGTTGAGAGACATAAACTTCCTCTTTGATGTAGCCATTTAAGAAAGCAGTTTTAACATCCATTTGATATAGTTTGAACTTGTTTGAGCATGCATAAGCTAACAAGATTCTGACTGCTTCTAGTCTAGCTACAGGTGCAAAAGATTCTTCAAAATCCACACCAAATTCCTGATTATACCCCTTTGCAACCAGTCTAGCCTTGTTTCTCACCACCTTTCCCTCTTCATTTAGTTTATTCCTAAAGACCCATCGTGTTCCAATTACAGAAATTTCGGGGGTTTTAGGAACTAAGCTCCAGACATTGTTTCTTTGAAATTGACCTAGCTCCTCATGCATAGCATCAATCCATGAATTTTCGTTTAAGGCTTCTTCAACATTTTTAGGCTCCACTTGAGAGACAAAGGCTAAATGATCCTGTTCAACTATTTGATGAACTTGAGACCTAGTTTGAACTGAATCATTTATGTTACCTATGACATTCTCAAGTGGATGAGCTTTAGAGTACCTCACACTTGTGATTGTTGAAGGACCGGGTTGATCTTGCACTTCAGAAGTCTGTTCTGGAGGAGGGGTGGCTGGAGGACTTCATGTTGGGTTCATCTCGTGTTGTGGATCTTGTGCAGGTACTTCATCTTCATTTCTGAACAGAAATCCGTCATCTTCATCATTGTACCTGCGTAGATAGCCATTGATTATTGTTGGAACTGACTTAGAGATTGTGTTTGGTTTTCTTTGCAGTTCTTCATGTGTTGTATCTTCAGTGTCATCTTGAAACCTGTAAGGATTAGGACTGTTAGATTTGGTTTGAGATTCATCAAATACAACATGTGGAGTTTCTTCCACTTTTCTGGTTTTAAGATTAAACACTCTATAAGCTCTAGAGTGTTCTGAGTATCCAAGAAAAATACCTTTGTCGCTTTTGGCTTCAAATTTGTCCAGATCAATTTTATCATTGTTATGTATGAACACCTTTGAACCAAAAACTCTGAAGTGTCCAAGGGATGGTTTCTTACCTTTCAGAAGCTCATAGGGAGTTTTCTTGAATACCGGTCTTACCATGGCTCGATTGAGAATGTAGCATGACGTGTTTACTGCTTCTGCCCAAAAGGTTCTGGAGAGTTGATTTTCGATCAGAAGCGTACGAGCCATCTCCACCAAGGTTCTATTTTTCCTCTCCACAACCCCGTTTTGTTCTGGAGTTCTTGGGGAGGAGAACAAGTGTTCTATTCCTTGGTTCCTGCAGAAATCAGTGAAGGAGTGGTTGTCAAATTCTCCCCCGTGATCAGTGCGAATGGAGCATATCTTGTGGACATTTCCATGCTCAATTTTATTGAAGAAGTCTTCAAAAACATTCAGTGCATCATTCTTATGAGCCAGAAATTTCACCCAAGTGAACCTTGAAAAGTCATCTACAATGACAAAACCATACCGTTTGCCAGTGAGACTCAGTGTTCTAGTAGGTCCAAATAGGTCCATGTGCAACAGTTCATATGCTTTGGAAGTACTTACCGGTGCTTTCGATTTGAAGGATTTTCGGGTCTGTTTTCCCTGTGCACATGCATCACAGAAATTTTCATTTTTCTTGAATGGAATTTCAGGAAGTCCACTTACAAGTTTGAGCCTCATTATCTTGTTCAAAACATTGTAACTCGCATGTCCAAGCCTACGATGCCACAATGTAAGCTCATCCTGTTTATTTGCTACAAGACATAAATCATTATTTTCTGGATCATCCAAATCAACCATGTAGATGTTATTCATTCTTTTTCCAGAAAATTTGAGACTTCCTGTTTCCTTATCAAGGATTTGACATGAATCTGATTCAAAAACAATTTTATGGCCTTTATCACACAATTGACTTATGCTAAGCAAATTGTGATGAAGACCATCAACTAATAGTACATTATCTATTGAGTTGGAGGCAAACTTACCAACCTTACCTGAGCCAATGATCTGGCCTTTGTTGTTACCTCCAAAGACAACGTGACCTCCGTCTTTTTCCACGAGCAAACTGAATTTTTCTTTAGCCCGTCATATGCCTCGAGCAGCCACTATCCAGGTACCATTTGTTTTGATTGTGTGCTGCTAGGCATTCCTGCACATGTGGATCAGACAAGAGGTTTTGGTACCCAAATTACTTTGGGTGCCGTTTCATCATTCATGCCAAACAGTAAATGCTTTGGAATCCAGATTTGTTTAAATTTCTGTTTTAGTGGATTGTTCCAGCATTGTTTTTCATTGTGCCCAATCTTTTTACAGATCTTACATGATGATGGCTTATGAACAACAGTGGATTTTGGATTCTTAGTTGCATGCATAGGCATCTTACCCTTTTGTTGCCTAGTGAGCTTAGCATTAGGAACTTGCTGTTTTGCCTTGGGACATCCCTGTTTGGGGTTGGTAGCAAACTCCTTAAGCTTAGTTGGAACAAATTTGGTAGCCTTAGGTTCCTGGTTTTTGCCCTTGGTTTGATTTTTCCTTTTCCTTGAGGGATTTTGATTGCTAGAACTTGGGATAGGATCAGTGAAATTAGTCAGCAGATTTTTCCTGTTTCCTTTGGCTTGGGATTTTGAAACCCAATCCCATGTCTAGCAACAACACATTGGATCCTAAGATTGCATCTAGATTCTGTTTGCTCTTGACAAAACTAGATAGATCCTTTGTTTTGCCTTTCAATTCCTTTTCAGCTTTTTCCAATTTCTCTTTTAGATCAGTATGCTCATTGTTTAGAGTTTCAAGGAGGTTCATTAGATCATCTTTCTCTTTTTGAGCTTCTTGAAGCTTATTTTCATGCTATCCATCTCTTCACTGTGTGTTTGTTCATCTATTTTCATCATGTCAATTACCTTATTCAGAGATTCAATTTCATCATTATTATCAGTTTCATGAATAAGGAAATTAACTTTCTTCTTGAGTGCTTTATTTTCTGATTTGAATTGACGGAATTTTTCAAAAAGGACAGTGTATGCTTCTTCCATTCAGCAGTAGAAAAAGACTCAAAGGAAGAATTTACCTCAGAGGAGTCATCACTCCTTGCCATAAGACAGTGAATCTCGTCATCTCCTGAGGTAGCTTGACTTTTTTCATCATCGTCTTCATCACTCCATGTAGCCAGCATTGCTTTGGCTTTCTTGAAGACGAACTTGTCCTTTTTCAGTTTCTTCTTGAGCTCGGGGCACTCTCCTCTCATGTGTCCCTGCTTCTTGCACTCATAGCACACAACATCAGATTTTTTATTGGACGAATCAAACCTGTTGGTGCCTTTTTGGAAAGGTTTGGAGTTTCCTGAACCTCTTCTCTTGAATTTTAAAAACTTCTTAAACTGTCTAGTGAGCATGGCCATTTCATCATTCTCACTATCAGTAGAGGTTTCAGACTCAGACCTTCCTGTTGGGCATTCTTTTTGGAATCTGAAGATACTTTATTGGAGGCCTTCAAGGCAATTGACTTCCTTGGATTCTCTTCAGTTTCTTTTCTTTTTACATTTAGTTCATAAGTCATGAGAGATCCAATCAATTCATCCACTTTCATTGTTGAAAGATTCTTGGAATCCTCGATGACAGTGACTTTGGTGTTCCATGAGGATGGAAGAGACCGAAGTATCTTCCTCACCAAATCACTTTCTGAGTATTCCTTCTTAAGACCTTTCAATCCATTTATAAGTACCATGAATCTAGCAAACATGTCAGAAATTGTCTCATCACGGTTCATCTTAAACATTTCATATTCTGAGACTAACATGCTTACCTTGGATTCTCTCACCTCAGACGTACCTTCATATATCAACTCGAGCTTGTCCCACATCTCCTTAGCTGAGGTGCATGTGGAGACTCTCGAGTATTCCTTTGGGTGGACCGCGCACTGCATCATGTTGAGGGCGCTCCAGTTGAGTGTCCCTTTTGCAATCTGGTCCTTGGTCCATGTATCTTCGTCTTGAGGCAATCCATATGGTCCTGTTCTGACTATCTTCCACAATTCATAGTTTTGTGCTCGTAGAAACACCTGCATGCGGTTTTTCCAATATGGATAGTCAGTGCCATCAAAGAAGGGTGGCCTGGTCACAGAGTGTCCCTCGGCCATATACCCCTTGGTAGATTCCATTTGATCGTGAATCTCCTGATCGTTAGATCAAATAGATAAAGCAATAAATCGGAGAAGAAACCACTCTGATACCAATTGAAGGGTTGCGGAATTCCCAATATGGTAATCTAGAAGGGGGGTTGAATAGATTACTGCCTCTTAAAAACTATTATCACGTTCTTTTTCTTAAAGCACAGATTATCAAGACAGTATCAAGATCTAAACTATGTGTAGATGATGTAGAAGAAACCTATCTAGTGTGTGAATATGCAACGTGTCTATCAAACATCTATCGTAGTAGAAATGATCAAACCACGAGACACGCAGATTTACGTGGTTCGGAGTACACAACAGTGTATCCTACGTCCACGGCACACACACACACACAGAGTAAACTGCTTATGAGCGAGTTCAGTGACTACAACTCACACACACACGTGTTTTCTGATGTGCACCCACGATCAGAACAACACACACACGTGATCTCAAGCACAAGAGACGCTTGAATCACAAAACACACACACAGTTGATGAGAATTATGAAACAGGAAGAGTTCAGAGTAGGAGTAAATCCTAATGTGGAACTCTTCTGAGAACGCCTGGATGGAGTTCAAACTTCGACTTGAGTGCTCTGGACTGATGGAGAAGGTTGAATCCACGACGATCTATCTTCAGTACTGCAGGATCAACTGATCTTTCGGTCTCTGCACTGCAGACTTGAAGCAGAGCAGCAGCAACTTCTTTTCTCTTGGACTTGGCTTTAGGGTTTTTGGTTGTGGCTGCTTCTGTACGAGATTCTCTTCAAAAGGATGCTTATAGTTGTGTTTTCATGTGGAGAGTCGTGGGACTTGAAAACACAATCTTGGATATGAAGGAAGGTTTCCGTATTTGAAGATCCTCTGCATCTGTCGACAGGTTCTGAGTATCTGTCGACAGATTGCAACAGATTTGCAACAGACAGACTTCAGGTTGCTCTGGTCTGTGGCATCTGTCGACACGAGGCGATATCCATCTGTCGACAGGCAGAGACAGTTTTGCCAAAACACAGAACTCTGGCATTTCTGTCTGCGACATCTGTCGACAGGTCTCTGAGAATCTGTCGACAGGTGCTCTCAGTACTCTTCAGTCTGATCACAACTGCGGCATCTGTCGACATATGCCTTTGGGTCTGTCGACAGGTACATGTATACTCTGTGATTGTGATCATTTTCTCATGATTTGAGAAGGCTTGGTTATATGCATTTGTACCTGCATGATAAAACATGTATAGTTAGGTATAATGTAGACATAGATAACCAAATATTGTATCATCTTAATTGACATGTATGAAACCTCAATTCAACTCATTCATCATAAAAACATTGTTTGACTTTCATTTATCACTTAGAGTGTGAATTCACTTAGTTTCCAGAATATGAACCAACAAATTCCTAAACACCATGGGTCTTAAATACTCCTCACCAAACCCTTAGGGAGGAAGTTTTAGAACTTCTGGAGTTTGTGAGGAGCTGTTGGTGGCTGGGGAGATGTGGATCGCCATAAGAAGTCATTCTTCTTCCTCTTTTTTGTCTGTTTCAACCTTTGTAAATTGCTCTGGAGGTAGACAAAAAATTGGTAGGTCAAACAAATCCCATCGGGCAGGCCTATACCCCTAGAAAGGGGTTAAGTCTAACCCACCGAATGCACATTTCCCATGCAGAATACGGAGTATTACAGACTATGTTCTTCAAAACAGTGGTATGAACAAGGATTTCTTGAGAACGCGACTTCATACCCCAAAGTAGGTTTTCTTTGGGTCAAATTTAACAAATTTATAACAAATGGTAGAGCATCAAGTCTAGTTTCATGCCTAATTGGTTTCATCGAATTCTAATGAGTAGATGAATTATAAGCGTTTTACCAAAGTCAGCATGTTAGGGTCTTTTCCTATTCAAGTCAATTATCGGCATCTCGAGACTATTTAAAATTATTTAAAATTTATAGTTTCGCCCTATCCATGTTCCAACATTCATGTTGAGACATTTCTCCGAAGAGCCCTAGTAGAGAAGATATAAGCATTGCACGATTGAACCCCCGCGGCAATTTTTTTGCGTTTTCGGTCTGACCCTAAACCGCGTCCAGGCAGGTGGATGCGATTCAAGGGCCTAGTATCGAAGGTGTCCTCATCCCCAGACACGATTTGGGGGTTGACCAGTCCACACCCCGCGTGGGTCTACGTGCCGCCTGGGAGTCCGGGCCGCTCTGAAACGCGGCGTTCGACCCCGATGCGTTTCAGAGGCTTTTCCCGCTCAGAATTTTATTAAATAATTTCTTATATACGCACCCTTATCCCCCGCTACGATTCAATCATGAACGCAGCCATGCATGTGTACGCGATTTTGATTGTTCACTGTTTTCGCTGGTTTTCGCTATGCATTGCATTTTAAAGTGCGTCCACTATATTGGATGCGTATTTTTAGGCTACCCAAGGTCTGTTAACATGAATCCCATGTGTCATTTGCATATCTTGGGTCTGATCATTACAGGACATCTGTTTAATGGCTTTAAAGTGTTTAATCCATTTAAAAAACTTAAGTACCCAAACATTATTCAAATTGCTTTCTTAATGACGTGACTATTCATGTAACTTGTGATTCACTCTTCTTACTGTTCTAGCTATTAAATGATGATTATTATCTTAAATCTTGCAAACCCATGTGTAGTTAAATGCATTATTCATTGCATGCCATCATTAACTGCTTTCCGCAAGTTTGAAACCGATGGTTGTGAATTGAGACACGCGTACATCACTACACTTGCATATCTAGGTAGCCCTTTCTTGGGAATTTGGAAGCTCTCTACGGTCATTCTGAATCGGTTAGACTAGCGACCTTTTTCCAAGGCCTCCGTAAATCTCCTCTGACCATGGAGTCCCACATGGCCGACGAGTGGTTTGTACCATGAAGTTCCTGGAGATAGCGTGCACTGTCCTCTCTCATCTTGTTCTCGTGAGTGTGAATTACAATCTGGACTAAAGCCATTAATGTAAAGATTGAACTAAAAGTATAAATCATACCGTTATGCTGCCAAATTTATCTCGTGACCATTGTTATCATGAAATCATGTTCAATGACTTATTACTCGTTCTCATCATCATCATGAACATGACATTACACATGCTTACTTATTGAAACACTCATTGGCCATTATTTAAGACTGTGGGTATCTACATTTAAAATTTAAGTGAGATGCTGACCGGGCACGGCGAGTGTTCAAGGGCTCCGTCTAGCCCCAATGACGGAGAGTCATAAAATACTGTTAACCATGGGGTATAATGATTACTAGCGTTGCATTGCACTGGGAGTCGTGCGTGCGTGTTGAATGATAGATACAATAACCACATACACGGTCCTAGTGTACATTCTTAAGGATCTTTTCTTGAGTACATTAGTGTCTACATGCCTGATTAGTGTTACATTATCGAGCTCGTGCGTGCTTGCTTGCTTGCGTGATATGGCATCCTGCATTTATTTCAATTATGATATCTTGCGTTTTGACATCAAGTGAAATCCTACGTGCTTGTACAAGTGATATATTGCTAGTTCTATCTTGTCATCTCGCTCTAGATCTCGTTCTATCAAGATCACTCTATCTAGCTTGTTCATGTATCATGTTTTAACGAGCTTTATTCGTACATACATATCATGACATTCATCGTGCTTACCTAATTCTAAATGTTAATCACTATATCATTGCCCGCATATTAAGATATAAATCTACTGGGCTAGTTTGCTTCCCTACTTTACCCAATCTAGGTGACTATGAAGTTCAAGAGGAGGAGCAAGTCGAGGATGTGAATGCATCAGAGTGATGAGCGTTCCAGCTATGAGTCTAGTTATCATAGTTTCATTTGAGTGTTAGATTCATGTAGTAGGAAGTGAGGAATAAAAATATACTTTTCCTTTTTATGAGTCTAGTCATGTAATAGTTTCCATTGGGAATACAATGAGTTGATATTTGAATACAAGATTAGTTGAGTGCAATATTTGTTGGGTTGAGTGTGAAAACAAGTCATTCCCCTCATATTTTGATGATGACAAGCTGTGACTTTAATGCATAAAAATTGGAACATGTGAATACATCACATGAACTACCAATATTCAAAAGCATGTTCCAAGCACATTTATCATTTATATTCATGATATACATTTAACTAATGATGTTTATGTGTTATTCTTAGGGACAAACATTTTCTTGCAAAGGTAGTGTCGACATAACCATCAATGGTGTCGACACAATGGCTCAGAGCAAAGGCAGAAATGTGAAGAAAAGATCAACTAGTGTTGACACTAGTCCAGGGCAGGTCGACACTAGAGACAGATCCCCGAGAAATATGTTAACAGGCTTCCATCTCAGGTCGACACTAAATCAGATAGTGTCGACACTAGAGAGCCTTCCCAGAAGGCCTGTGTTCAGATAGCTAAAGCAGGTCGACACCAATGTAGGTAGGTCGACACTAGATGGCTCTCCCAGAAGGCCTATTTTTCAGATGGCCAAAGCAGGTCGACCGAGATGATATCAGGTCGACACTAGAGAGCCTTCCCAAAAGGGCTGTTTTGCTGTCTGGGACAGGTGTCGACACTGAATCATCTCAGGTCTACACTAGAGACCTCTCCCAGGGAATTGATTTGCCAGTATGGGACAGTGTGTCGACACACCTCATGGGCAGGTCGACACACTCCGGAATCTCTGTGACTTAAATTTTGTCCTGGACACGTGGCACCCTAGGGAACTGTTGGATTAGCCTTAGATCGTGTGCCCACGACCCCCAGGTTACATTTGGACTATTAGGGGTATAAATACCCTCCTATTGGCTATCCAACATGCAAGAACCCTTTCAGAGCCTCCCAGAAGTCTTGTTGGCGGCTAGAAGGTTTCTCCTCCCTGTTCTTGTCTTCCTGGTGCTTCCTCAAGCCAAATTCTCATCTGTTCAAGCATGAGAAGTGGAGATTGATCGTTGAAGACCAATTGGATCACCTCAAGGAAGTAGATCAAGTAGAAGCCGACTTCTTGAAGAATTCAAGGAAGATCCTGAATATCAGATTGCAGAGCATCGTCCAGAACTTCCAGAGATCAAAGCACTTCACAATTCGACCTTCTACAAGGGAGTAAATCTGAAGAGAAAAGCTTATCAATACAATTCTCATTTTCCTTTTCTCTTCTGAGTGATTCTGAGATTGTGCATGGGTTGTTGCATAAGTCTCATGAATTGACTCTTGTTGGACTAGATCTATTGCTAGAGGATCTGAGTCTTGTGTTTTTCTAGCGGTTTTTTGTGAGCCGTCAAGCTCAGTAGTTTGTGAGTCGTCGTACTCACTGTGTGGTTTGAGCCGTCGTGCTCAATTTGGAGTCGTCGTACTCCGATTGTTGTTTGAGCCGTCTTGCTCAGTTTGGAGTCGTCGTGCTCCAGGTGTTTCTTGAGTCGTCGTACTCAAGGGTGTTTGGAGTCGTCGTGCTCCTGTGTGAGTTGTACTCAGGGTTTTGAGTAGTGTGGCCTCACTGTGTGAGGTGGATGTAGGAGTCACTGGAGGTGATTTCCTAACCACCTAAAAAATCCTCTGTGCATTGGTTTGATTTGTGGTTTGCCTTTGTATCTCGCTAGATGCATGCATAGGGATTTCGTTCACACTACTAATTGATTTGCTCACACTCTAATCACACTTCAGATCAGTAAATTGATTGGGTGATTTGATCTCTGATTCGAAGTAATTTTAATTGCTTAAGCTTCCGCGTTAATTGGTATTAGATCTATTCAACCCCCCCTTCTAGATCTGATCCATCCACCCATCCGTTCCTAACAATTCGTATCAGAGCGGGTTAATGTCTGTTACTGATCTGATTTGATTGCTTCTGGCTGATCTCTATGTTAATTGCTTGAACTGTGTGCTTAATCGCTCTGATTCCTCCTTTTGGCATTAGAGCAGATTAATCACTCTAATTGTTAGATCTAATTCCTTGTCACATTGATTCACTGTGATTAGATCTAATAGTCTTTTGTGAGTCTTGGTATAATGGCAAATCTATTTAATCTGCATGAATCTCCTGTTATAATTTCAGAGAAATCACCAGTCTCACCTTCATCAAGTTTTTCAAAGGAAGCACAAGAAAAGGAGCAAAAGAAATTCACAAGTACTTTATGGAAAAGAGGAGCCTCAATGAATCCAGAAAATCAACAATTCATAAGGTTTTGGCTCTAACAGCACATTCTAAGAGCTCAGAGCATTCTTCATCCTCTTCAGAAAACACAAGAGTTCAAATGGGTCTAAAAGGTCAGGTAAATCAACTCCAGATCCATTTGTGTATTCTAATTCTGACTCTGATGAAGATGAAAGTATGTCTTATGCTGAGTTGATTAAATTCTGTGAAAAGATGCAAAGTCTTAATGTACAACTGAACACTAAAAATAAAGACTTGAAAAAGACTTTAAAACATTGCCATAAAGAAAGTGAAAACTTGAGAAATACACTTGAATTGCACCAGAATAATGATAAGAATCTTTCAGAAAAATGATAATTGAAAATAAGTTGAAAAATTAAATTCTAAAAAGAGAATTGGAAGATGAACTCCAAATCTGTGAAAATAAACTGAATGGATTGAAAGAAAACCATGAGCTATTGAAATCAAAAGTCATTGATCTGGAAAATGAAAAAGAAGAATTGATTGATCTCAATAACAACTTCAAATTTGATAATGATCAATTAAACAAACAAATCTCTAATATGGCTCATAATCATCAAATAAATGAAAGATGCAAACAACTTGTTGAAGAAAATCATCACCTAAAAAGGAAGATTGAATGCTTGTACCATGACAAACCATTGGACAATGAATGCAGCAATTTGAGTATAAATCGCCGATTTGGAAAAACAAATTGCTCAATTTGAAAATGAAAAGAACAAGATGAAAAATGGCTTGGATGTCATGCTAAACAAGCTTCAAATTTCAGAAAAGGAAGTAATTGCATTAAAATCTGAAAAACAGAAGCTTCAAAATGAATTGAAGAACACAAGTCTTGCTTCTGTTAAGATAAGAAAAATAAGAACAAAACAAAATTAACATTGTTAAATCTGCTGCAAATAAGAACTCTTCTAAGTCTAATGAAAAGCTAGTGAAAGTTCTTGTTCAGAAACAGACAGGGAAAGAGAGGAATGCTACTGTCAAGAGGACTCATCTACTTCCTCCATCAATCCAAAAAGCTCCAAGGCAAATTTCAAATTCATATCATGCCAAGAGCTACAAAAGGTACCTCCTTCTCCTCATGGTGAGCCTCCTCACATGAAAAGGAGATTTCAGCAAATGCATACATGCCAAGGTAAGTACCAGGTAAAAAATGCTCTCATTTGCTTTAATTGTAATAAATCTGGTCATCTTACAAAACATTGTTGAATAGAAATCAAAATTTCAATAAACATGCCAAATCAGTCCAATGCTTTAATTGTCATAAAATTGGTCATATTTCTAAGGACTGTTGGTACAGAAATGATTTTATTGTGCATGCTCAGAAATTCCAGTCTAATGCACATGCTCATACGCATAGGAATAAACATCATTTTCATACTGTAAATGTTCAGAAATTCCATGTGTATAAGCATAAAAATGTTGCACAAAATCATTTTATTTCTGCTCATATTAAAAATTCTAAAAATAGAAAACTTCATGAAAACATAGATGCATTGATCAAGGCAAAAAGAAAATCTGGAACTAATTTTGCTCATAGTTCTATTAATGAAAGAAATGCATCTATACAAAAATTAAAAGCATGTTGGATTCAGAAATCTTTGTTACAATCTAACATTGATTTCATTGCAGGACCCAACAAGTGTGGGTCCCAAAACAGCTTGATCAGCAAGCTGAGAAGTCTTGCAGCCATACATTGTAAATGGATTCCAGATATTGGTTGTGCAAGACTAGAAATGACTGAAGAACACAGGTAAAATCTTTGAGAAAGAAATGAAGACTGTTCAGGTAAAATTTCTTTATCATTTCAAAATTGAATTGCTTGAATTGGAATGAATGTTTAATTTTTATCTGAACAATGAGAAATGTGTTTCAATGCAACTCCCATCAATGAACTTTATGTCATAACAACTGGAATCATGTTTATGTTATCATGCATGCTTAACTGTTCCAATGAGCCTGTGTGCTTACTAACTGCTTTGACTTCTTGGTATATCAAATGATGACATGTGGAAAAACAAGTTATGCTTGTTGGAAGCTATCATTATGCGTGAGTAAAATACTCCACCAAGTACCAAAAGTCTTGTTATGCCTAAAGCTAATTGTGCTCATAATCATGTGTGAATTGCATGCTAACCTTTTCATTCCATGCACAAATTAAGGGGGAGTAAATTTGAAAAAGTACAAAAATATTTTTTTGTAATAAATTGTCTGTTAATGCATGATTGATCATGTTCATATTCTTTCGTTGCAAACCACTTTGAATGAACATATCTGAATTGCTTGTATGATCATTTCAAATCATGTATATCCTATGTGAAGTGAGCCAAAAGAATCTTTGAGTGAAATGCTGGAGAAATATTCCTTCATGTCTGATTCATCATTTCTTGAGAAATGAGGTAGCAAAGAAATCATTTGAACTCCACTTCATAGAAACTGAAAAACAATTGCTGACATCTTCACCAACCCCTTCCTGACAGTAGATTCTCATCTTTAAGGAGAGAACTTGGTCTTTGTAAATGTCCATTTCCTTGATCTCTCTCATTGGGATTGGGTTGAGTGTTAGGCATCTTCTGAGGGGGAGTTCTTTGCATCATCATATTTATTTGCTTCCTTGATTCATACTGATCATATCTCTCTGCATTTCACCTCTATTTCTTTTTGACAATGAACTCTTCAACTCACATTGTGTTGAACTTCTTGGTATATCAAATGGTGATTTGAAGAAGGACAAGTTCTACTTGTCTGGACACTTTCACTATGCGAGAGTATGTGTCTCCGCCAAGTACCAGAAATGAAAATGCAATTATTGAGGGGGAGCTTTTATTGTTTAAAGAAAATCTTTCCTGATTTCAAAAACTTGCATATCTTTATTCTGATGAAAAGTGGTTGAAATCCTCATCTTAGGGGTAGCTAGAAAATTCAAATAATGTCCTTTGCAAAATTCAAAACTTTTCTTGCATTACATCAATTTCCTTGCATGATGTCCTCATTCAGGTGTCTAGAGTCTCAAAATGATCCTTTGAGTGATCTACTATATTCATTTGTCAACTCTCATCTATACTCTTTAAATCTATAGAAATTCAGATTTCTTTCAAAGACTGAAGGATAATGTGTGTCTTGATTTTTAAACATGCTTTTGTTTGCAACTGATGATTGGATATAACTGATCTCTTTTCTCAAAAACTCTCCAAAATCTGATAATTCAACAGAGCAATGGCACATGTGCTGAGAAACTGCACACCTTCACAATGAATGAAGTGCCATGTATGTCATGAGGCACTAATGCTATCTCTGTTCAAAGGGGATTAAAAACAATTTCAAAACAAAATAAATATGTCCTATGCTTTTTGATGATGACTGAGTAACTGGAAATATTGGCGTCTAAAAAATGTATATTTTCATGTCAAAAGTCATCATTTACCCCTTTGAGACTTGATAATGGATAAATCTTTAGTATCCAGGGACTATAGTGTGTGAAAAGCATTAGTTCTTGAGTGAACAAGATGTATCTCATTTGATAGTTTGTTTCAAAAACAAAATGAGTATATCATTGGAGAATTGTTTTAAAAGATCATTCTTATCTATCATCAAGTTGTTTTTAAAACATTGTTTACTTTCAACACACTTGTTTTCAGTCTAGAAGATGTTTTTATTTCTTTGGAGTTTGAATATGGTAGTTTGTAGTTGATTATTCAATGTATTATATCCCTCAAATCATCATTTTATTGACTCAAGCCAATGAATGCTCATATCCTGTTGGATGTTTGTGTAAACTTGAATTGTGTTGAATTTTTGCAAAATATAACAAATGAATTTTTTTTAGCCTCTTAAAAATCCTTGAAATGATTATTCCACCCCTTTTTATCATTATAAAGATGTTCCCAAGCTCACTAATTTTTCCCACACTCATATCTTAAATTTTCATCAGGCCAGGTCGACACTACTCCATCTAGTGTCGACACACTTTCACTCAGGTCGACACTCACCTCCTCCTCTAGTGTCGACACTGACCCCCCTGCCAGAGTCATTTAAGCCGTGGGCACCGGTTAAGAGTTTATTGTTCCTACGAGGTAGCTTACCCTAATTCCCTTTTCTTCTCCAGGTCGACCCAACGGTCGTCTTCTTCCTGGAATCCGGCAGGTTTTGACTCCATCTCCCTCCACCTCTTCCCTCCTCCATTCCATCCCTGTCATTCTTATCTCATTCCTCTCTCTCCATCATCTCCTATTCCACTCCATATTGCTTCTATGGCACCCAAGCAGGCCCCTCGCCGTGGAGCAAAATCAAGGGCTACGGCAAGGCCCATTCCGGCGAATGATGATCCTCCTACTGAACGGAGAACCAAGAGGCGCCATGACCCTGCAGAGCAGCCAGGGCCGTCCTCTGCATCCCCATCATCTGCTAATAGAGGTAGGGCTTCATCTTCTGGGCGAGGTCGAGGGTCTGCCTACCCTAGGAGGAAAATTCTGGATTCCTCTCCTGAAGTCTCTGAGAAGTCAACCTCTTCATCCTCAGAGTCTTCCATCCTTCTAAGAGAACTCCATCCAAACCACTTAGTGCAGGGAAGACCACTTGAAGCCCAGAGCTGTGGACTTAGAGGACAGTGAACTGAATGCTGCCTTTCCTGAAGTCCTAAACTTCTTCAAATTTCAGTCTTGGCAACCCTTCATCTCAGAGTTTCGCATCATCTACCCTAGACTTGTCCAAGAGTTCTACATGCATTTGGAATGCACAGATGAGGGCTACAAGTCAAAAGTCAAAGGGATTGAGATTGATATGCCTACAGACATTGCAGCCACCATATTCAAAATTCCAGATGTAGGAGAAGACTACCATAACTTTGAGTTCAACCTTCATGAAGCATATACCATCTTGACTGGATTGCCTGTAGATGAGTCTGATCTCAAGCAAACTCATGTCACTAAATTCAATACCAACACTTTTCCTCCAATGTTGAGGCTTACCCATCATATCCTCACCACTATCATAACACCTCAAGGTTGTGGGAGAGACAGACTCACAGACATCCAAAGGTTTGTGATATACTGTATGAGCAAGGACATAAAGATAAACTCTCCATGTCATCATGTACCAGATCATCTCTGAGACAACTAGGGCAGATTTGCATAGATCACTTCCTTATGCAGCCTATTTAACTCAAGTCTTCAAACACTTTGGTGTGTCTCTTGAGAATGAGAAGTCTGAGAAAATTCCTAAGTCTAACATCTATTGCTTTAAGCATGTTCAAAAATTATGGGCTTTAGGATTGTGGGTGATCAGGTGAGGAGAGGGCCAGCTGCAGTAGAGGCCCCTGTGGTCCAAGAGGAACAGCCTCCAGTGCAAGAGGATCAGCCTCCAGCTCCAGAGGATCAGCCTCAAGTGCATGAGGACCAGCCTCCAATGAATGAGGATCAGCCTCATGTGGCAGCTCAAGTTGATGAACCATTTAATACCCCTCTTTCACCTCAATTTCAGCCCTCCTCCTCCATGAACCTCGAAACTGAAATTCCATCTTTTTTCTCCAAACCTCAAGTTCATGCATCCACATCCTTTGGTGGACCTTCTGTTCCACCAGATCTATACACCTTTTTAAATGACAAATTTGATGCTTTGAACACCTCTATTCAGACTATGTCAAAAAATTTTGAGTTGAGGATTCAGAGGTTGGAGAACACTATGTCTGCCAAATTTATTGAACAAAAAGCAGCTTCTGACCATGCAACGCAATGGTTTAACAGGCTGATAGGCACATTGGCAGCTGCTTCAGTTGAGCTAAAAGAGCATCAAAAGGAGTTGGAAATAGTTCTTAAGGGAATTTTGGCAAATTCCCAAGTTGATGTCTTCAACACAAAGGAGACACTCTCTCAGATTTCTAAGACAAGGTTGTCTTTTGCTCATTTGGTAGATGACTTGGAGAGCATGAAGAATTTGTCTGCTCATATTGATGAAGAGATGTCTGCTCTTAAAAAGGAATTCAAAGTTTTGAATAGACCTGCTTGGTCAGCTGGCTCTTCTTCATCTTCACAGCCAATGTCAACAGAGTTCAGTGCCCTTCAAGCTACAATGTCAGAGAACTCAGAGAGAATGGAACATCTATTGCATACAAGACTTTCCACTATCCAAGCACAAATGAAGTTTGTTTGGCTTCAATGGAAAAGAGACTGACAGATATTGAGACCATTTTGATACCAATTCCTCCTCCTCCTCCTCCCCATTAATGTAATTTCTTTTGATGATGTCAAAGGGGGAGAAGATAGCAAGAACTTGTAAGCTTTTTAAATGTTTTTTGAAGATTGCAATGTTCATATTTTGTTAATGAATGAATAGAAATCTTTGTGTCTTCAATGTGATTGAAAACTTTTTTGAATGAATGTGAATGTGATGATTGCTTGTCAAGCTGCTTGACCTCTTTGTACAAATAATTCACTTCTAGTAACATTGTGTCTTTCATGTGTGTGATCTTCAAATGTTACTAAAAAATGTTCAAAGGTCTTTGACAAGTTTGAATAAAAAGAAATAAAACATCACTAAGTCACAATCAATGCCTTTCTAACTAAGTGTTAAACAACCAAAGGTGCTTAAAATCACTTTTCATCAAAACTTCACTTCTATATAGTTTTAAGGTTGCCATCATCAAAAAGGGGAGATTGTTGGGTTGAGTGTGAAAACAAGTCATTTCCCCTCATATTTTGATGATGACAAGCTGTGATTTTAATGCATAAAAATTGGAACATGTGAAATACATCACCTGAATTACCAATATTCAAAAAGCATATTTCCAAGCACATTTATCATTTATATTCATGATAATACATTTAACTAATGATTTATGTGTTATTTTCTCAGGGACAAACATTTTCTTGCAAAGGTAGTGTCGACACAACCATCATGGTGTCGACACAATGGCTCAGAGCAAAGGCAGAAATGTGAAGAAAAGATCAACTAGTGTCGACACTAGTCCAGGGCAGGTCGACACTAGAGACAGATCCCAGAGAAATATGTTAACAGGCTTCCATCTCAGGTCGACACTAAATCAGATAGTGTCGACACTAGAGAGCCTTCCCAGAAGGCCTGTTGTTCAGATAGCTAAAGCAGGTCGACACCAAATGTAGGTAGGTTGACACTAGATGGCTCTCCCAGAAGGCCTATTTTTCAGATGGCCAAAGCAGGTCGACACGAGATGATATCAGGTCGACACTAGAGAGCCTTCCAGAAGGGCTGTTTTGTTGTCTGGGACATGGTGTCGACACTGAATCATCTCAGGTCGACACTAGAGACCTCTCCCAGGGAATTGATTTGTCAGTCTGGGACAGTGTGTCGACACACCTCATGGGCTGGTCGATACACTCCGGAATCTCTGTGACTTAAATTTTGTCCTGGACACGTGGCACCCAACGGAACTATTGGATTAGCCTTGGATCGTGTGCCCACGACCCCCAAGGGTACATTTGGACTATTAGGGGTATAAATACCTTCCTATTGTCTATCCAACATGAAAGAACCCTTTCAGAGCCTCCCAGAAGTCTTGTTGGCGGCTAGAAGGTTTCTCCTCCCTGTTCTTGTCTTCCTGGTGCTTCCTCAAGCCAATTCCCATCTGTTCAAGCATGAGAAGTGGAGATTGATCGTTGATGAACCAATTGGATCACCTCAAGGAAGCAGATCAAGTAGAAGCCGACTTCTGTGAAGAATTCAAGGAAGATCCTGAATATCAGATTGCAGAGCATCGTCCAGAACTTCTAGAAATCAAAGCATTCACAATTCGACCTTCTACAAGGGAGTACATCTGAATAGAAAAGCTTATCAATACAATTCTCATTTTCCTTTTCTCTTCTGAGTGATTCTGAGATTGTGCATGGGTTGTTGCATAAGTCTCATGAATTGACTCTTGTTGGACTAGATCTGTTGCTAGAGGATCTGAGTCTTGTATTTTTCTAGCAGGTTATTTGTGAGCCATCGAGCTCAGTAGTTTGTGAGTCGTCGTACTCACTGTGTGGTTTGAGCCGTCGTGCTCAATTTGGAGTCGTCGTACTCCGGTTGTTGTTTGAGCCATCGTGCTCAATTTGGAGTCGTCATGCTCTAGGTGTTTCTTGAGTCGTCGTGCTTAAGGGTGTTTGGAGTCGTCGTGCTCCTGTGTGAGTTGTACTCAGGGTTTTGAGTAGTGTGGCCTCACTGTGTGTGGGGTCGACATAGGAGTCACTGGAGGTGATTTCCGAAACACCTAAAAAATCCTTTGTGCATTGGTTTGATTTGTGGTTTGCCTTTGTATCTCGCTAGATGCATGCATAGGGATTTCGTTCACACTACTAATTGATTTTCTCACACTCTAATCACACTTCAGATCAGTAAATTGATTGGGTGATTTGATCTCTGATTCGAAGTAATTTTAAATTGCTTAAGCTTCCGCGTTAATTGGTATTAGATCTATTCAACCCCCCCCCCCCCCTTCTAGATCTGATCCATCCACCCATCCGTTCCTAACAATATTTGGGCCCTATGATGATGTATGTTGTTATACATTTAGTGCGTGCTAGCTGGATGCTTATTTGCCGACTATTCACATCTAGGGATATCGACTCGAATTATTTCCGAATAATTAACATCTGCTGCGTAACTCTCGAGATGTGACACAAATCGACCTCACTTTGCGTGAAACGCATGAATAACGAAAAACACCCTAGACGTGCGCGACTTAGGGAAAACGCTTAATACTCAATGAAAATCGATGAAAACACTTGCACATGAAAGTAGACTCGATGCTCTACACATTGATAGGGGATTTATTCATATTTGGCCCAAGATCACCTACCTTTTGGGTTGAAGAAGTCTCATTCTCCAGAAAAGCCCTGGTTCAGACCACTTGGAGGAGAACGCTTAATACACCCGATCTACTGAATGAAGAATAGGCAAACCAGTGCCATTAGGAGCTAGACTTGACCCTCTTTCCAGGGGTACAAGTCTTGCACGGTTTGGTTATGGTTTGGCCTACATTTGGTCGACTTCAAGAAAGGCACTCTGCACAGGTCGATGCAGAACGCCGCAGGAAAGAAGCTCCAAGTTGGGGCAGTTTCCTCCTCCTTTGTGTGCTCAAGAACAGCCTCCCGTGACCCCAACAATGTGTAAACTCGTCCCCTAGGGTTTCATAGCATGTATATATGTGTCTAGTGTGTTTTAAAAGTCCCATTGGGTGAAGGAAAGGAAGGTGCGGTTTTGGCTTTCCATCTTCCATATTTTTATGATTTCTCACCCCAATAGTGTGTGAGAGGCTTTAGGAAATCTCCCACCATGGTTAGCCATGAAATTGTGTTGCCAAGAAAGCCTAATTGCCTTAGAATTTTCCCGAATTACCTCTGTCTAATTTCAGCTCAATTAGGGTTACGAATTTTCATGTATTTTTCTTGCTTCCTTTTATTCTTGGGCCAAAGGTGATCCATTGGCCCAATTATGATAATGGGTCATCAATACATGATGTTGGAATCTCTCCAACATGTTTATTTAATTTTTGATCATGTTATATTTCCGTGTTAACGGTTTTTTGACTTTGTTTCCTAATTTGGATAATTAGTCACAATGTGACGTACACTTAGCCAATCGGATTTTTGTTGCACGAATTCCTTCGTGGAACACTTAGGAATAATGTTTGGGGTTGATTTATAATTTTTACGAAATTTTCCGATATGTTCTTGCACGTACGATCTACCATTCTGATAGTACGAAAATTATTTCTTTCCATTTATTTAAAATTTTTAAATTACTGACTTTTTTGGGGTGATACATCATTCCGATAATGGGCTATCAATCTATGTTGTTTAAAGTCCCCCATCATTTTTAATTTGGTTTATGATCACATTTTATACACATGATAATGGATTTTCCAACTTATTTCTAATTACGATAATAAGTCACAATAACTCTTAACCTACCCCAAATGATTTTTACTGACCCAAATTTCTTGATGGATCATTAGAGGATATTATTTGAACTCCATCTATGATTTTTATTTAATTTTCTGACTCATCTAAGTATTTGTGATAATGATTTCCCGACTTATTCCCTGATTATGATACTCAGTCGCAAAACGTCTTAAATTTGGACCATCTGATTTTCCTTTGCACGAATTTCTTCGTGGGTCATTAGGGAGTATTATTTAGAGTTGAGCTATGATTTCTACGGAATTTTCTAATGGGTTTTTATATGTACATTAATGGCACGTACGTTTTTACTATTTCAATTTTATCGTTTTCAATTTATTTCTATTTTTCTAATTACTGAATTTTCGGGATGTTACATATAAAAAAATTACACCTTTGGGTACTAAAATTTTCAAGTCTCCATGCACACAATAATATTCTATCCTACTTATGTCACGAACATGAAGTACTCCTTTGGGAGTTAAACTCCACTTCAAAGCCATAAGCACAAAATTAAAATTTTATCACATAATATGTCATCATTAACCTGTAAAAGAATACTCTATCATTCTCTATGCATAAGGCCACTTTGGTTGTCAACTTATACACTTTGAACAATAAAATGTCTCTTTCCATAAAACGATGTCAACATGCATGCTCATATTATATGTTGTTAACTATCTTAAGGGGCTCAAATTTATCATTTCTCATACTTAGTGTCACTTTGGTGATCTACCTAAACACTTGGAAATGAAAAATTAACCTCTAAATAGCACAACAAAACCTTAAAATGTAAGTAAGGGCATATACACAAAATTATTACAATCTAAAAATTAGAGACATAAATGCATGCAAATAACTAAAATGGTGGTCACATAGCACAAACATATCTCTAATGTTACTGTAATAATTAAAAGTGCATAAACAATCTTTAAATAGGCTAAACATTCATCAAATGGGGCATGAAACATGAATTATAGCCTTCTATTGCACAAATATCCCTATAGTTCGCATAAATATCCATTGTATTGCAAACATATCTTTTCAATTTTATTCCTATATCATAACTATTTGTAGAACTGTCCTTGTGTCCTTTAATAGCTATTAATGGGCCTAGAATAGTCCAAAAGACTTAATGGATCCTGGTAAGGATACCCAATGATGGATATTAAAGGATTTAGAACAAAATAACCTTCAAGTAAATAGTTTTAAGGCTTATCGGATACAGATAAAATAAAAGATACTTCTAGGTATAAGTGAAAATTGGATTCAGATCATTAATGGTATCCGAATTTGGATCTTAAATGGATCCATAATACACCCAATATCCAAAACCGAACCAATTATCCAGACATAATTCCCCAAAATTGGATCCAATAAAAAATGGATCCACAAACTTTAAGCACGTGGTATAAATGCAAATATTAAAATGTTGGGGGCAAAAGGGTCAGGGACCCATCTTCTTCCTCAAACGACCCCTCTCCCTCCTCGTAACCTCTCAAACTGCAACTGCTCGGATGGGGGAAACAGCCATAGCAAGGGGGAAGGGATGCATCAGCGGCGGCCGGACCCCTGCCAACCGGAGACGACGTCGACGGCGTCGTCGGGTGGAGATCTGGCCGCCGACCCCCTTCCACGGCAGACTGCCGCTCCGCGGCGGCCTGTGCTGCCCCCTTGCTGCGCCTTGCACAGCGTGCGTGGGCCGTGCTGGCATGGCAATGTTGTAGCACCCCGCCTGCAGAGTTCCGCCGAGAGCACAGGCCGCGCGGCACCCTGCGTAGTGGGCAAGCGATGCCCCAGCTGCCCCCCCCCCCCACCAGCGTAGCACCCGTGAGTTGCGCGCGCCGTGCTAGTGCGTTCTGCGCGTGGGAGGACCACCGCGGTGGCCTGCGCTCCGCACCGCACCCAGTGCAGTAGAAGGCCGCACTGTGGCGGGCCAACCGCCTCCACTCCACACCCTGCACGGTGGAAGCCTACAGGGCCGCCGCTCCGCACTGTGTCCGGCGGACCCATGCGACACCTTTAGAGCACGGCAAAAGCATCTCCTCCTCTAACCAGTAAGGAAAGAAACAAACGAAGATCGGAGCCCAGAGAATCCGAGACGGGCTCTGATACCACATGTTGGAGCATGTGCGCATACCTGTAGTGGAAGCTGATTCCATGGTGGTGCAACAACGAGGAGGATGACGACGAGAACGCCAAGTGCTGGAGGAGACGACCGTAACCCCACATGAGTCTCCTTGGTTTCCTCTCTCTATGTTCACTGGTTGTCTTATCTATCTATGGGGAAGACAGACCACATATAGAGAGGAGGAACTAGTCCAAGAGATGTCTTATTGGGCTCCCACCCATAATAGGAACACATGGGTCACCTATGTGTTAGGCCCATCAAAATATTTTTTTGACTAGACCGGCAGCGTGTATCCTTAATATCACTATAGGAAAATCAGGCTTTGCTTACGTCTAAACACCGTAAGTAGAGAACCAAAAATCGTAAGCATAGCCTTTGCTTAAGGTGTTACCCTACGACAGGGTTTCGTCGGCTAAGGTTCGACGGCAAAGGCCTAGGGCTATGGTGTTTTAAACTCCGTAAGTATAGAACTATAGTGACAGTGTTGGTAGCCGTAAGTAACACCATAAGGATATCCTCTTTTCGCTACGGAGATGTTAACCGTAGTCATATTTTTTATAAGGATAGACTCAGTTACAGCTACAAATATCCCTACGGCATTGTAAACTATAAGCATGTGTCCTTACGGCCACGTACACCATAAGCAAGTATGTTTCCCTACGGCCACGTACACCGTAAGCAAGTATGTTTCCCTACGGCCACGTACACCATTCGCAGTTTTGTTTTCAAAAAAAAGTTAGTAATATATTCAAATGCATCCACATTCACCTACATTTAGAGATCCACATTCACAAGCAATTGGATCAACACATACACATCCACATTTAGATCCACACATTCACATTTTGATCAACACATACACATCCACATCCACATCCACATTTAATTCCACACATACACATCCACATTTAGTTCCACACATACACATCCACATTTAGATCCATAATCCACATTTAGATCAACCTATACACACCCACATTTAGATCCACACACACATTCACACCCACTCATTCACAATGCACAACACATTATAATATAAAACACATTAAAGTTTAACAAACATAATGTTAATGAATGATTACATCAAACATCATTGTTCACATTCACATACTGGTGCTAAAGTCTGTTCAGAAGAGGAAGTTAATTGTTAGTAAATGAAATTGTTCACATGTGGTGGGAGGAGATTTGTGATTTGTCCAAATGAGCTTGCTTTCTCCTTGGACCAAGATAGGTTGCAGCAGACAAACTGCAAGAGCAACAATATGTGGTCAATAAGTACTGTGTGAGGATATGTATAACAAAAGAAACAATATGCTTAATAAATAGTAATGCAGGGAAATATGTCATCAAACCGTTACACTTGTATCAAATAACTCAGGGAGTATACTGTGAGGTACCAATGGATGATCCTGATCAACTCAAAAACAGAGGAAAACGACCGGGAAAGTCTGTGTTAGATGACTGGGTTACTTCAAATATGAAGTGATCTGTATACATTTATAGGACACAAGTTAATTCAGATGTGAAGTGACTGGGTTACTTCAAATGGTTTAGATGACTGGGTTACTTCAGATGTGAAGTGACTGGTTATTTTAAATGGTTCATGACCTAGTGGTGCCCCTTCTTTCTTTTTGAGAAGGATATAACTAGTTGTACCGCTCATTTTTTTCCATATTTCCTTAAGATGCAAAATGATGAACATCTAAGGGTTTTGTTTTCTGGTGGAGAGGACTGTTGGATCCTGCATTGGCTGCTCTTGTTAAGCATGCCCAGGCTCATTGGTCTACCATGATGTGGCTAGATGCTTTTCACATAAATATTTTGGGAGCTGTCAAACATATATAGGCCAGTGACCAACTCCACCCAAGACGAGAGAATGGCTTTGTCAAAAGGCAAATTAAATGTTGTTCTAATCCAAAAGGCAAGCAAGTCCTTTGATCACATGTCTCTATTGTGATGGCCAACAGCCCTTTCTGGTCATATTTATTTGTTTCTCCTTCTCTTTGATCGCCAGTTGGCTCAGTTTGCACAAGTAAATATTTTGGGAGCTGTCAAACATATATAGACCAGTGATGAGTGACCAACTCCACTTAAAACCAGAATGGTTTCGTCAAAAGGTAAATTATATGTTGTTCTAATCCAAAAGAAAAGCAAGCCCTTTGATCACACGCCTCCATTGTGATCCAACAACCCTTTCTGGTTGTATTTTTTCTGTTCTACCCCTTTCTCTTTGATCACTAGATGTCTCAGTTTGCACAACTATCTGATCCCAACCCCATGCTATTCTTAGTTGCAAACTGACTGACCCAAATTTCTGCATTTCCTATAAAATTTGGAGGGCATTGAGGAGTTCTAGTTCCTGCAGAAATCAGGGTCCCTGAAATTTAATCCAGATACTCTCCTTTTGAGGCTCCCAAAAGTCCAATGCAACACTTACTACTGCTGCAGAGGTCCCCAACAGCCAACTCTTAAGAATAAATACAGTCTGAATACTAAGGACTCACTTGGCCTATGTAATTCTCATATTAATTCTCAGACAGAGCCTTCATCATAACATGCAATTCTTATATGTTCTGGTCTGGGCTTGAGACATAAGTATCAGTATATATCTGTGCATATATGGGATCACATGTAACGTAGCGCATTTTTCGGATCTTCGTGGATTATTGATTAGTGGTAGTTCGGATCTGCATTTACTGGTTTTGGTATGGTGCTCATGACCAATATGGGGTCATTGGGCCTTGGTTGTGGTTTCCGCGCACTGTGTGGAGCTTAGTGGGCCGGCAGGTTAGGCTCGTGGTGCCTGTTGGTTCACTAAATGTGAATGCGACGGGGGTGTAGGTCGCATTCTGAACGCGACAGCAGTAGGGGTTGCGTTCTGGTTGCCGCTGCTGGGGTGGACATCTGCATGTGCGAAGCGTGTCGCGCATGGAGTGGAGTTTGCTGACGTCGGGAATGGGAAGGCGACACCCTAATCTGTCGCGACAAGGTCGCGACGGGAAGGTACGTCGCGATCCCAACCGTTATGCGGTTATTAAGCACGCTGGCCGAACAGAGCTTTCACAAGCTCTGCTCGACCGGGAGAGAAGTTGTCGCAGGTTTTCTGGGTGATTTGGCATTTCGACGGAGTTCTCGTCGCGCTCTCGATGCGAGGACGTCATGAGGAGTGGGGGAAACACCGCGCCATGCGTGGATTGCGTGTTCTTCGTGAAGGTAGGGAGTTCTACCTTGATTTGTTACATGGATTGCATATTGGTTTGTTTATTGCTTTAAAAACAGTAGATACCATGTCTAGGAGGTGAAATGAGCATGAAAACTGGGTTGAAGATGGTTTGCATGGAAGATCCGGAGATGGTTCCCGGATTAGGGTTTTCGCCTGAGAAGGCGACGGATCCTGCTGTCGTGACCAGATCGCAACAGGCCGACCCATCGTGACAGGGTTTGTTATCGCGACATATCGTGGTGTCACGATCAGAAGGCGGTCATGGCCTCTGTTGCGATCACAGCCCAGGGTTCTGCTTTGCATGCTTTTGGTGTTTTGGTTATCCAATTATCGTCGTTTATTGTGCATGGCTTTGGTAAGAGGTGCATTGACACCCATAAAACTGTGTGAGCAGGTGCCCACATGGTTAGTAGGTGGTTTACATAATCGATGTGGTGTTATCATGGTGTTAGGTGCATTGGCACCTGTAACACCTCTAAAACATGTCATTTAAATAGTTTGTGTGTGTTTACGTAATATGAATATGTGCATGGCACATAGTATTGTGATAGCTAGTCAATGATGGTTCAAGTGTGAACCTAGCCTCAGTCTTGTAGCGTCCTTTGTGGACTAATAATGATGGTTTAATTAATGCAATGCAAATAAGGTTAAGAGTTAATGTATAGTTAGTATATATGGTATGTATGTGGCAAGGAGTGCATGTGATGACCAATGATAGGCCAGTTTGTAAATGGTTATCGTGGTTTACATGTGTATTGGTGTGAGGTAGTTTGTAGATCACAGGGTGACCGAGGTTAAGCTATTCTTGATATTTGTACTGTGGTTTGTAATAAAGAATATATAAGTATACATTGTGGTTTGTGCATTGCTGAGTTTGGTGGTCCGGCGCCTATTCCGGAATGCCTCTTCAGTTGGGTGCCCCAGGTTCCTAGGAGAGCCAGGCACGTGAGTGCGCTCGGGGCTTGCCCCGGTACAGTGGTACCATTGAGGTTTTGTCATCTTCCTGGACACCCTCACTCTCGAGGAGAGTTGTCGTCCGGCTGAGGGATAGACGACAGTGGGACAGTGACTTGTGAGAGTTTGTGTTTAGTCACTTGTAGCGCGCTCGTAGCTGGGGGTTACGGACACCAGTAGACGTACTGGGCCCTGGCTAGTCCTGTTACCAGTGCCTCACTTTAGAGAGCTTAGGCCAGAGTCTCTAAAGGTGCCAAGCATGGCCCTGCAGGGTGTGTGACCTGTAGGTTGTGGTGGTTTGGTTGGTCTCCATAGTTCTTTGGCTTTACTTGTGTTGTGGAGCTGCAGTTGGACCTACGTCTGTGACTGCGAGACTGAGAGGTAGTTCTTGTGTTGTGTTGTCCGGGTTGGATACTGGCGTCATGAACAATAGTCTGTCCCGTGTGGTGGCATCGTGCTTTCCGACTCGTGCCTTGCTATTGGTTATAGCATGTATTAGTTGTGGTTTTATCCGACGAGGTGTGCCCTGGTGTTGGCACGGTTCTGGTTGTGGTTAGTGAGCGGAGACTCACTAGTTGTGGTTTGACTAGTTATGGTGTGCCCTAGTGGTGGCACAGTTGTGTATGATTTCCATTGGTGGTACCACGCGGTGGTAGGCACCTGTATCTCTTGTGGATACTGACTTCTCGTAATACGCTAGGTTCTAGTCTTTTCAGATGGTGAAGTGGAGGTTATGCAGTGAGACCTTCCACTTGTTGTGTTTTACCCTTCCTTGGGTAAGTTTCTGAATATGATTTAGTGTGCGATGGATTGGCATCATGGTAGCCAGTCCTGTTTCTTAAGTATGACATTCGATACATCGTGATTTAAGGGTATAAAGGATTAGCTCTTGGTTAGCAATCCTGTTACCCATATGTTTAGAGGCTTGCCAGTGAAGCTAGTAGCTTAGGCAATGCTTTGCCTGTGTGGCTTACAGTTTAGGCGACCAGTTGTTGAGGTGGTATGCCTTGTGGCTTAGGCTTTCCAATTATTAGGTAGACTAGTAGCGTGGTGCTAGTTCTCCGTTGTCTCATCTTATTTCCGGAATTGGTGTGAATTGATATAATTACGCTTTACTGTGAGCATGAAATGGTTTGGCTTCCGGTGTTGCCAGTAAGACCCGTTGGGGTTGAGGTTCTCCTGTGTTGTGTGTGGTTTTGGGTGGTTCCCTACTGAGCCAGTGACTTGTTGAGGCTCACTCCCTTACAGTTCTTTTCAGGGTTTACCGTTGGTGTCGCTTGAGGAGGTGTTGTGACAGACTTATACCACCAGCAGTAGTGTTAGTAGAGTTGTGCGAGCTTGTGCTCCCTCGGGGTATGCCCCAGGTAGTTGTACTCTTCTTAATTTGGGCATGTAATAATGTAATGGGATAGTTGTAAATTGTATATGCAGATATGAGCACATATCCTTTCTTGTGTCTCTTACTATTGTGGTTTGTCTTTTATATTCTTCCTGGACACGTGTTCGAGCTATCCCTTACGAGACTTCGGTCCGTTCGCGGGAGACGGATCTGGATATGGACCCTTATTAGGTATAAATATCCAGGGCTGTTACAGTTGGTATCAGAGCAATGGTCCAGTTAGAATATGAAAAGACATTAAGATTACAATGTCCCAATACATGATTTAATGTCCACTGCTGGTAGTAAGTCTGTAGTTTCCTGTGCTTTTTAGTACGGTTTCCATATGAGTTTTGGTATATGAATTGTATGTATAGTTGTTAGATCAGTAGTTATGGGTAATAGCAGATATGATGGTGGTGTAGTATGAGTGATTATTGGATTGTGGTTAAAGTATAATTGATTAAAGATTCTTTATTATAGAAATTGAAAGAATTAGTGCATTCAGTTATGAAATTCACTAAAAAGTGTTTTAATGAGAATCAGAGTTAGTAGAGAAAGGTATAAAGTAGTGATGTGATGGAATAATAGAGGGAATTGTATCATGATGAGAATAGGACTTTGTGATTAGAACTGTTAAATGGGTGAATTGTAGTTGAAAATTGTAGCAGACATAGTCATTGTGTTTGAGATTTATGTTAATAAAGTGTTAAGAAGTTGCTTGGATAATAGTATGATTAATGGCATGTTAGGTTTGAAATGATCAAGTGAGGTAGTTTAGCTTGAGATGAGAGGCTAGTAAGCAGAGGAGCAGTGATCAAGATAATTCTTAAGTGTGATTTGTGATTAGAAATAATTACAGTAACGAATTTAAGGGTAGTGTTGATATGAATAATAAGGATAATAGAAAGTTTGATATAGAAACTCATATAAGTGGATGTAAAGGTGATCGGTTGGTTAAAGAGAAAGTAAAAGAGCAGTGGGAAGTCAGGTTTTTTTTCTGAGAATTTTATAAGAGAAAGATGTTTGTTAATAAAAGGTAGTGGATAAAGATTTCGCAGAAAGATTTGTATAAGGTTGTTGCAGTGTTAAAGATAAGAGTAGTGGTGCCAGTATTTGTGTATAGATTGTGGAAGCAAAGAAGGGAAATTGGTGTCAGAGGCAGATTGAAGTTAAAGCTAAATAATTAAAGTAAGTTGAAGTTATGTAAATTAGAATGGACAAGGTTAAATCCATTGAAAAGTAATGGGGAATAGCAAAGTGGATTCTGAATGGATATTTGTAAATGAGCTATAATAGTGAAAATGTTTGTATTTGGTGGTAAACTAGTAATGCGGAATAAAGAAATTAAGTAGAATAAATCATTGTGTTTAAAAGAAATAATATTAGTTTATAGTTATGGTGGAAAGTAAGAAAGATTGTAGCATAAATGGCACCTGGAAATTAGTCAGCTAGTAAACTAGTTAAGAGAAATATTTTGCAGAAATGGTGTTATGTTATTGATAGTAAAGATAAAGTTTAGTATTAATGATCAAGTGGGGAAAAAAGAATATGATAAATTATATAATAGTGATAATTAAATGATTCAGGAAATGTGCAATAAGAATTTGTGTAATGATATGCAGTAAGGTGATTTGATGAATAAATAAATTTTGTTATAAGAACATTTCTAGAATTTGAAGTAAAGTTATAATAAATCAGTTAAGGAGTAGTGAGCAGATTAAGGTATAGTGAAAGGGAGTAGAAAAAGGGAGGAGCAGTATAATCGGTTTAATGGTAAAGAAATTTTGAGATTTGATGTCATATAATTGAGCAAGGCTTGAATAAAGGTAAAGGTGAATTTTCGGGTATGTGTAGCAATGAGAAGGGAAGATGTGAAAAGATATGAATTGGGTTTGTTAAATCAATTAGAGAATATTATTTAAAGCAAAGAATATATATATATAAAGGGAAAAGTATATCAATATTGATATATGTCAAGATTTAGAATTTAGTGTGAAACAGATATAGCAGAAGATAGAATATGAGTGGAATCAATTAAGTGGTATTGATGTATGATGAGAGAAGTGTAAAATTAGCTGGAAAGTATAATTTGAAGCGAGATAAGTTATTAATGAATTAAGGGAATCCAGAATTCATGAAATATTTGGTGGAAGGTTTAGTATGATCAGAGTAGCGCAGTGGAAGTGTGGAAGATTTAATATTTATAAGTTATCTGAAGTTTAAGTAATTAAAGGAGAATTTAAAGTCTTGTGCGCAATTGAGCTAAATGATGCTTAGTGGTGATAAATAAATAGTGAAATAACATCAGGAAATTTGAAATTTTAAATAATGTAAAGTGAAAGGATTTAAGCAAGAAAATGGCCCAGAAAGAAAGGTTGCAAACATAACCAGGAAAATTGTGGAAATAGATCGAGCCCAAGCAGATAAAGCGCTTTCGGCTAGGTAAAATTGCTCGGAAAATGTGGAAATAGGTTCAATCCAAGGAGATAAAGTGTTAATAGCAAGGTAGAATCGCTTATAATTGAAAGGTAAGGAACGGTAGAATGGATCCATAAAATAAAGTAGTGGTGGAATAAATTAAAAAGAAATGGAAAGTAGAGCAAGTATAGAAGTGAATAAATGGTCTGAAAGAGGATGTAGAGGAAGCTCAACATATGGCTTTGTTTATTTTTAGGTGATAGTGTGGTTTATTGTCGCTCGTTTTGAATGTCGAGGACGACATTCCTTTTTAGGTGATAGTAATGTAACGTAGCGCATTTTTCGGATCTTCGCGGATTATTGATTAGTGGTAGTTCGGATCTGCATTTACTGGTTTTGGTATGGTGCTCATGACCAATATGGGGTCATTGGGCCTTGGTTGTGGTTTCCGCGTGCTGTGTGGAGCTTAGTGGGCCGGCAGGTTAGGCCCGTGGTGCCCGTTGGTTCACTGAATGTGAACGCAACGGGGGTGTAGGTCGTGTTCTGAACGCGATGGCAGTAGGGGTCGCGTTCTGGTTGCCGCTGCTGGAGTCGACGTCTGCATATGCGCCGCGTGTTGAGCATGGAGTGGAGTTTGCTGACGTCGGGATGGGAAGGCGAGCCCTAATCTGTCACGACGGGAAGGTACGTCGCGATCCCAACCGCTGTGCGGTTATTAAGCAGGTTCGCCGAACAGAGCTTTCACAAGCTCTGCTCGACCAGGAGAGAAGTTGTCGTAGGTTTTCTGGGTGATTTGGCGTTTCGGCGGAGTTCTCTTCGTGCTCTCGACGCGAGGACGTCGCGAGGAGTGGGGGAAATGCCGCGCCATTCGTGGATTGTGTGTTCTTCGTGAAGGTAGGGAGTTCTACCTTGATTTGTTACGTGGATTGCATATTGGTTTGTTTATTGCTTTAAAAACAGTAGATACCATGTCTAGGAGGTGAAATGAGCATGAAAACCGGGTTGAAGATGGTTTGCATGGAAGATCCGGAGATGGTTTCTGGATTAGGGTTTTCGCCTGAGAAGGCGACGGATCCTGCTGTCGCGACCAGATCACGACAGGCTGACCTGTCGTGACAGGTTTGTTATCGCGACATATCGTGGCGTCGCGATCAGAAGGCGGTCATAGCCTCTGTCGCGATCACAGCCGAGGGTTCTGCTTTGCATGCTTTTGGTGTTTTGGTTATCCGATTATCGTCGTTTATTGTGCATGGCTTTGGTAAGAGGTGCATTGACACCCGAAAAACTCTGTGAGCAGGTTGCCCACATGGTTAGTAGGTGGTTTACATAATCGATGTGGTGTTATCATGGTGTTAGGTGCATTGGCACCTGTAACACCTCTAAAACATGTCATTTAAATAGTTTGTGTGTGTTTACGTAATATGAATATGTGCATGGCACATAGTATTGTGATAGCTAGTCAATGATGGTTCAAGTGTGAACCTAGCCTCAGTCTTGTAGCATCCTTGGTGGACTAATAATGATGGTTTAATTAATGCAATGCAAATAAGGTTAAGAGTTAATGTATAGTTAGTATATATGGTATGTATGTGGCAAGGAGGTCATGTGATGACCAATGATAGGCCAGTTTGTAAATGGTTATCGTGGTTTACATGTGTATTGTTGTGAGGTAGTTTGTAGATCACAGGGTGACCGAGGTTAAGCTATTCTTGATATTTGTACTGTGGTTTGTAATAAAGAATATATAAGTATACATGTGGTTTGTGCATTGTTGAGTTTGGTGGTCCGGCGCCTATTCCGGAATGCCTCTTCAGTTGGGTGTCCCAGGTTCCTAGGAGAGCCAGGCACGTGAGTGTGCTCGGGGCTTGTCCCGATACAGTGGTACCGTTGAGGTTTTGTTGTCTTCCTGGACACCCTCACTCTCGGGGAGAGTTGTCGTCCGGCTGAGGGAAAGATGGCAGTGGGACAGTGACTTGTGAGAGTTTGTGTTTAGTCACTTGTAGCGCGCTCGTAGCTGGGGGTTACGGACACCAGTAGACGTACTGGGCCCTAGCTAGTCCTGTTACCAGTCCCTCACTTTAGAGAGCTCAGGCCAGAGTCTCTAAAGGTGCCAGGCATGGGCCTGCAGGGTGTGTGACTTGTAGGTTGTGGTGGTTTGGTTGGTCTCCACAGTTCTTTGGCTTTACTTGTGTTGTGGAGCTGCAGTTGGACCTTACGTCTGTGACTGCGAGACTGAGAGGTAGTTCTTGTGTTGTGTTGTCCAGGTCGGATACTGGCGTCATGAACCAGTAGTCTGTCTCGTGTGGTGGCGTCGTGCTTTCCGACTCGGCCTTGCTATTAGTTATAGCATGTATTAGTTGTGGTTTCATCCGTCGAGGTGTGCCCTGGTGTTGGCATGGTTTTGGTTGTAGTTAGTGAGTGGAGACTCACTAGTTGTGGTTTGACTGGTTATGGAGTGCCCTAGTGGTGGCACAGTTGTGTTTGAGTTCCAGTGGTAATACCACGCGGTGGTAGGCACCTGTATCTCTTGTGGATACTGACTTCTCGTAATACGCTGAGTTCTAGTCTTTTCAGATGGTGAAGTGGAGGTTATGCAGTGAGACCTTCCACTTGTTGTGTTTTACCCTTCCTTGGGTAAGTTTCCGAATATGATTTAGTGTGCGACGGATTGGCATCATGGTAGCCAGTCCTGTTTCTTAAGTATGATATTCGATACATCGTGATTGAAGGGTATAAAGGATTAGCTCTTGGTTAGCAATCCTGTTACCCATATGTTTAGAGGCTTGCCAGTAAATCTAGTAGCTTAGGCAATGCTTTGCCTGTGTGGCTTACAATTTAGGCGACCCGCTGTTGAGGTGGTATGCCTTGTGGCTTAGGCTTTCCAGTTATTGGGCAGACTAGTAGCATGGTGCTAGTTCTCCATTGTCTCATCTTATTTCCGGAATTGGTGTGAATTGATATAATTACGCTTTACTGTAAGCATGAAATGGTTTGGCTTCCGGTGTTGCCAGTAAGACCCGTTGGGGTTGAGGTTCTCCTGCATTGTGTGTTGTTTTGGGTGGTTCCCTATTAAGCCAGTGACTTGTTGAGGCTCACTCCCTTACAGTTCTTTTCAGGGTTTACCGTTGGTGTCGCTTGAGGAGGTGTTGTGACAGACTTATACCACCAGCAGTAGTGTTAGTAGAGTTGTGCGAGCTTGTGCTCCCTCGGGGTATGCCCCAGGTAGTTGTACTCTTCTTAATTTGGGCATGTAATAATGTAATGGGATAGTTGTAAATTATATATGCAGATATGAGCACTTATCCTTTCTTGTGTCTCTTACTGTTGTGGTTGTCTTTTATATTCTTCCTGGACACGTGTTCGAGCTATCCCTTGCGAGACTTTGGTCCGTTCGCGGGAGACGGATCTGGATATGGACCCTTATTAGGTATAAATATCCAGGGCCGTTACATCACATATATCCAAAAGGCAGACACCTGTTATAGTTTGTCTAGCCTAGGTTCTCTAACGATTTGCCCCTGTAAAAATGCAAGCTGTCGAGGCATACATCAGAGAAGTTTGGTGTTGTCATTGTGAATAGTAGATGGGTACTATCAATAACAGAGCATAGACATAAAATAGATATGGTGATTGAAATAATAAGCCAAAATTTCACAGAAATGTAAACAAGTTAAGAGTATGATCTAGTGCAACTTAGATCTAGTGCAACTCAGATGTTAAAAAATTTGGATACTTACCAAAAAGGGTGGAGGTGAAGATTATTATCCTCAAGCTCAACCTATTACATATAAAATGTAAATAACATTAGAGTTGACAATTAGCAACATATAAATAAGAATGAGATACATATAAATAAACTTACATATTCTCTGAACCATATTATGTGACTCCCAATAGCATCGTTCATATTTTTCTATCTACATCTTTGATAAACAAAGATGCAGCTGGGTCATGGGCTATGAGTATGAAACCTCATAGTACTTGTTGCTCAGTTGTCAAGCCCAGAGGGGGGGTGAATGGGTCTTTTAATAATAATCTACAAGATACCTAAACTAAAAAGATTCACACAAACGTTCTTCGAAGGAGGTTAGTGACTGTTAGTTTAAATAATAAACACACAAAGAAGACAATCACACAACACAAGATTTATCCTGGTTCGGACCTCCTTTCCTTAGGAGTCCTACGTCCAGTCCCTGAGGAACAACTCAGGATTTCACTAACTAGGGTACAGTCCCCTAAGGACACTACAACACCCAGCCAACTGGTCTTCCTTCACACCCGAAGGGAACAACAACACCCTGGATACCCCACCAGGTCTTCCTTCCACCCGAAGGGAAACAGCACCATGGATACCCCACCAGGTCTTCCTTCACAACCGAAGGGAAACAACAACTCAAACAGAATTGAATGAAATTCAAGCCCCTAGATCAAGCTTTTGATAAGCAAGGATCTGAAGCAACTAGAACTGAGAGGAAGAACTCAAAGCCAAGCGCACTCTCAGAACTACACAAGCTCTCTCAAGATTTTCACTACAGAGTGGAGAGCAAAGAGCAAAAGCTAAGTGGAATGAAGTTCTATGCTCTAGACTTCTTGCCGAAGAATTTTGAATGCTTGAATACTTGATCTATTGTTGTATCTTTCTGGTCTCTGTATTCCTTCGTATCTCTTCTATTCTTCTGACTTGTATTTATATCTTCAATTTGAAATATAGACGTTGAAGTGTCCGTTGTCTCTCTCTTGAGTAGTCGTTAGACTGAATGACACCTGGAGTCTTGGAAGCTTCCATTCAACAGTCTTTTGATCACTTGAGCACGCAAATAGATGAGATCTTCAGAAATATCCTTTGGCTTCTATTTTGTTTAACGTTGTAACATGGAGCTGGATCAGAGGTCTGCACAAGTGTCAATCTCAAATAGCAGACAGCTAAGCTGTCTCTGACGTCAGTCAACGTTAGTAGCAATACACATGAAATTATTAATGCCAAATAGCTAAGTCTAAAAGATGTAATCAGAGTAAGCACGATAAAGGATGATATCGTCTGCATGCATGCAGAGATATGTTCAGATCTCATAAATGCAGAAGCGTCAGAGTGATATCTACGAGGACTTTGACCAGTCAACACTTTTTAGATGAATAAGATATCAAGTCAATATAAGATATGAAATCGATGGCTATATGACTTATGAAATCGTTATGAATAAGTCAGTTTGACCAAGTCGTTATGAGACATAACAAATCGTTGTGGTTAATGAAGAAATCATTGTGAAACACTTATCAAATCGTTATACAAAGAAATCGTTGTGTTCACTGAAGAAATCGTTGTGAAACACTTATCAAATCGTTATACAAAGCAAATCGTTGAGAGTTCTAAAGAAATCGTTACGGTGACTTATAGAATCGTTATGACAGGCAAGTCGTTACGAGTTCTAAAGAAATTGTTATGATGACTTATAGAATCGTTATGACAGGCAAGTCGTTACAAGTTCTAAAGAAATCGTTGCGACGACTTATAGAATCGTTATGACAGGCAAGTCGTTACGAGTTCTAAAGAAATCGTTGCGATAACCTATAGAATCGTTATGACAGGCAAGTCGTTATGATGTTCAACAGAAATCGATATGGACTTAGAGAAATAGATTAAAGCTTCAGAGAAGTAATGCATACCTTTATTGCTTGTTTGACCTTGGTATTTTTTCTGTACTTAAGACTTATGAAATATTCATTAGATATAATTGATAAACTCTTGCTTTGTTTTGTTAATCATCAAAATATATATATGTAATTAATTAAAATTACATGGGGACAGACTGATCATCAATCTCCCCCTTTTTGGTGATGACAAAACTGAACAATAAGCATGGATGAAAAATGTTTAAAATCAGTCTGAAGATATGACATGCAAAGTTTCTCCTTAGATATTAGACAAGCTAATTTTTCCCCAAAATTTTTTGGAATAATGTATTCAGACATGCTAATTTTCTCCCCCTTTTTGTCATTAAGCAAAAGGACAATCTTCGACAAAGAAAGAAGAGAAAAGATAGAGGAAATAACCAAGGGATTTTCATTAACTTTGAGGTGTGAACAGGTAAATAGAAAGCAGGAGACAAAAGAGAGGCAAAATGGAGATGGTTTCCCATGCCTGTGCTTCCTGCTCTTCAAAATGAGTTTTAAAAACTCCAAAAGACAAAGAGTAGGTTGGCCCCATGGAGGAAGTCATCCTTTTGAGATGAAGATCTAGGTGCTGATAGAGGAGATCAGCATATGCATTCTTGTCCATGGTCATCTTGAGGAAACGACGAGTCCCAAAGCTGGCACAGGTGAGGAATTGGTCCATGGTCACAGGATAGTGGTTGTGGTTATCTCTGAGAGCCTTGTGCATAGCCACATAAACTTTGTATCATTCCTCCCAGACTTTGAAAGGGTCATTAACAAGATGAATGGAATTCATATCCAAGAAGGTAGCTGGAGAAATGGCTAGTTTGCCTTCCCTGGCCTGAGCTTCATTGAGGGCAAACAACTGCTGAGCTGACAGAGGATAGAACTTGGACCATTCTGAGGATGTCAGCCTTTCACATTCAGATAGAATGGGGGCTAGAACTTCAGCACTTACATGCCCCTGGTGATATTCCCTAAATAGGAATCTAGGAAAAGCAACCAGGCAGCCTTTCTGTACTTTAATTCTGCCCATTACTCTGGC
>JACBKR010000676.1:0-64545 GCA_014218235.1 Colocasia esculenta
TATATATTCATCTATAATTTATAATATAGATTTCATTTAATTATATTTTAAATGTAATTGTTAAGATCTTAATATTTTAAATGTTAATAATATAAATTTAATTTTTAACTAATAATATATCTTAATATTATAAATAATATAAATATATATTTACTAATATATATTTAAATACTAAATCCAAAACCCCTAATTCCCAAAATAGTCCCCCCCACCAGGCGCCCAAATCCCCAAAAAAAAATTCCCCCCTTCCACCGCCAACACCACCACCCCGGCCCCCTCCCTTCCTATGCACTCCCCTCCGCCACGCCAACACCCCCACCTCGACTCCTTTCTGCGCTGCGCCCAACCCAATCCCGGACACCCCTCCCTCCCTGCGCACCACGCCACCACCCCCTCCACCCGCCAACACCCCCCACCCCGGACCCCTCCCTCCCTGCGCACCACCCCCTCCACCAACACCAGCAGCAGCAGGAAAGTAGATGGACTTAGGGAAGTGGCGGCGACGGCATTGGGGGTTCACAGTGGCTACGGGCACTGGTTGGGGGGGGGGGGGGTCACATGGCTTGGGGCCCTAGTTTTTCTCCAGGGGGCTTCAAAGATAGGGGAACTGCAAGAGGGGCACGAGATGGCGCTACTAACCTGTTGAAACTTTAAAATGAAGGCGGCGCTTTCACCGTCATCTGCAACTTTTACATGGTTTATATGCTCTAAAAAGTCTTTGTTTATTTCTTTCCTTCCCTGTTATGCCTTATGATTCGAATACACTTCTAGATTCCGATGGCGATTGCGGCGGTGAGAGGGAGAGGGAGGAGAGCAGAAGCCGATGGCGATTGTGACGGCGTTGTTCTCGTATCACTCCCCCTCTCTGCTCCTCCTGCTGCGCTTGCTCCTCTCAGGTGCGCTGCTACTCCTCTCTTCCTATTATGTGCTTCCGAAAGAGTAGCGATGCCACGGCCGGTGGAATTTTCTACTACGTGGTCCTTTCATGTATATAGAGCAGGGGGCCTCTCCTTGCATTAAATTCCTTTTCATGTGTTTTCGGGACGATCCTTGTGATGTTGGAGTAGTTCTCATATGTAGCCTGCGCTATCTACATCTGTGGCCCTCATCTTAGATTTTTTTTGTGGCCGTAATAACCCTTGTTTCAGCTGCCTCGTCACCAGAAGTATCGGATCCTCTGTATTCTTGGTCGTATAATCAACTAGAGCAGGTAGGCAAAAACTAGATACACATACATATAAGCTTCTGCAATTAGATTGTTAGTTTTCACAAAGAAAGAAAATCAACAATTAAAGTTTGTGTAAAATGCAATGACAACAATGAGTTATAAGACCAGAGAACAGATGAAATCCACTTTGATTTTTCAAAACAAGAAAATGATATTATCATCTTTGGCTTCATGTGATGTATGTTTTGCTTTCTAGAATGCCTCAAAGCAATGCAGTTCAAGGAGAGGATAGATTGCGAATAAGAAACACAAGATTAGCATGCCTACAAGACAACTGTTGTTTTTTTATTGATGAACTAGATTCTTCTAAGCACATAGAAACCAAAGTTGGCCGAATTACCGTTATTATTCATGGCATCAGAGCATTTTAAAATATATTAATGTTAAACAACTTGAGACAATTATTTAGCTGCAATCGAGAATGGGCCCTAGAGAAACAACTTTGCAGACTAAATCATGCAGAAACAACCAAGATAGATTCTTCAATGCAAGACTGCTGAGTTGGGTATGCTGGGCATGCATGTCAACCAAGGGATATGTGTATTCATGTGAGGTGGGTATGCTGGCTATCCAAAAGAGATTAATGCTAGCTATGATTAAATTCTGAGTAATAATCTAGGACTGAACCTTCCTCCACTTTGTATGCTCATGTATATAATAGCTTATATTCTCATTATTTCCATTTTTCTGTTGCATTATTTTATTTTATTTTATTTTATTGTTTCTCTGCTACTCTGCTCGCCACCAAGCCCTTATTAACTGTTGATTTCTACCTAAGAAGTTCCCATGCAAAATTCAATTCTGCACAACAGTATCTCTACCATTCACTGCACTTCCATTGCTAGAATGAAGAGGGAGAGAAGAATAAGACATAAGCACCGTGAAAAGGACTATCAAATTTACATAATAAGTGTCTCACCAGTCCATGCATTTTTCTTAGACAAGAATACAGGGAAAAAAAAAGATAAGAAACAAACCAAAAACCCAAGTTGTTGATAGAGATATAGCAAGAAGAAGTGTCTCATGAACACCCGGGGTAGGAATAAAACAGTTTTCACTACAGAGATCAACACATAAAAAAACAAACTATCAGCTGCACTACAGAGATATTGGTGGCTAGAGAACCGAGATAGGAAAAGCTAAAGCCCATAGGAACCTCATATTTATATTCAAGGGAATTGCACATAATACTTATGTTTCTTTGATACCACCTGGCAAAGACAAAAAGGATAAGCCCTCAACAGAGTACTGTTATCCCCCCACCAAAGATATATTCCCCTTTGTCATCACCATTATATTGAAATCTGATTTCAGTTTATACAATTTCATGTTCATGTTTTAGTTTGTTTTCTCAATTTTTTTAAATTAAATGATCTATTTTATTGTGTTGAGTTTAAATAAATTGTTTATACATTTGATGTTGAGCTTATAGTTGTTTTTACCTGTAACATGTATTCCACCCCCACTCCCTTCTCTACCCCTTCTCCTTTGCTCTACCACCCCTCCATTAACCAAGAACAACCCAATCTTTTGTTCTATTTTTTTTTGCTTTCTTTTGTCACACACTCTGTTCACTATCCCCCTTTTTTTTTCACTGTTCCACACACTCTCTATCTTCTTCTTCTTCTTCTTCTTATCTTCGTTCTTTTTACAAAAAAAGAAAAGATATCCTGATTTACAAAAACTATCTTCTTCTTCTACTACTTTTATATTTTTTACAGAAACGCTGAAGAAGTACAATTAGATATCCTATTTTTTTATTTTGTTCATACAAAATTCATGAGTTTTTAAAGTACAGTTTTTAAAGCCCAGTTGCAACTCTGTTAATGCCAAAAATTTTGGGATAAATTTTTGGTAATTTTAATCAATTACCATAGCACTGTTGTTAACATTTTTTTTAACTTAGGAAACATAACACAGAATGTTGTAGGGGAACTTCTCATTCCTAAAATAAAAGAATGAGTAAGAATGAGTAAGAAACATAACATAGACCCTGCTTTACTTTTTGACTAATCATTTTCGTTGTGTTTAAATGAATTTGACCAAACTATTTTTTCTTTTATATCAAAAGTGTGAAAATTATGTTGAGATTTTTTAATGTTTCCTGTCAACTGATGTATTAGAACTAGATGTTCTGCCCATTTGATTTTTTTATGTCATGAGTTATTATATTATCCAAAGATTATAGCTTTACAGTTTTTATAGCAGTCTATTATAGTTTCCAGATTGTCACTTATTAAACTTGTCTATCTCTTTTATATATCATGGGTGTTTCCAAATTGTTTATCTCTCATGGAGTTCATATGTTTAATCATTTCCTGTTGTTTTATGGTTTAGTTTATATAATATATTTTTTTTATTTCAGTATATAAGGTTTTTATTATTCTTTTCCTTAGAGGAGGGAATTAAGAATCTACCGGTAACTTTTGTCCCTCACTTTATGACTACAACTTCTTCATCTTCAACTCCTTCCAATATTTAACTTCCTCTTTTTACAATATATTTTGCAAAATATACAAGTAAACTATTATGTTAAAGACTTGGAATATTATAAAAGAAAGAGGGGGGGAAAACGGGTACAAGAAATAAACAATAAACAGTGAAACAACAATCATTTTGACTATTCAAGGCAAAATAAACACAAGAAGTTACCTTGCCAGCCCTATAGAAAAATTCATAGACATCTCTTTCATCGGCCTTCAGACTAATCTGCCAAAATGTACAAAATAATGTCAGTTGTACAGTACACAGAAAAGACCTGCCAAACATGAATATTATCAAGAGATGGTGACACAAAGCAAATGAGAATCCAATATATAATGTCAAAAGAACCTGGTAAGCAAACATAGTTCTTTGATCCCTCTGGATCAACCTCAGGCTCAACAGCTGCTTCCTTCTTCTCTTTGTGGTTGTCTGCACATAAAATGAAAGCTTCTTTAAATTAACAGGGTGTGAGAGTTGATAAACCAATTTATGCAAACATAGTGATGTCATAGTCTCTCTCTCTCTCTCTATCTCTCTCTCTCTCTTCTCTCTCTCTCTCTCTCTATCTCTCTCTCTCTCTCTCTCTCTCTCTCTCTCTCTCTTCTCTCTCTCTCTCTCTCTCTCTCTCTCTCTCTCTCTCTCTCTCTCTCTCTCTCTCTCAAAACAGTGATGTTTATGTGGATTCCAATCTCATAACTCCTAATAAAAGAGGAGGATTTCCCATGGCTGAGACAACTGGTGATTCAAACTTGATCTTAAAATAGTGAGTTTAATAGGCTTTGCAAAAAAGGAAAGGAATGGTGTTAACAACAGATTCTCCTTGGCATCTTCACCAAACCAACGATTAGTAAGGACTATAAAAGACATTCCCTTCTCTTCACTGTGAACCCCAATTCACCCAGACCAATCACAAGGTTGGGAACTGATCACCAAAATTTTAAATTTCTGGTGCTTTCTTTAGTGTTAATTCAAGGGCACACTTTCTTTCTGCTCTACTAGTATGAGGGGTTTAACTACAACAACATGAACAATTGGTGTCGAGTTTGGATGACCTCCATGAGGGGTAACAGGGAAACCATTGTTGAGATGTATTAGCAAATATGTGACAACTGCAGTTCAAGATCTTCCTTATGGCACATGGATCTGGTAAACAATTGTGTAGTCAGATATTTATCAAGACATGACAAAGGACAACATGAGCAACCAATTCAATTCATGATAAAATATATTTATTTATCCCTAGATGTTTCTGTCAATATATAAAATATTCAGCATCCATACTTCAAAAACATAGGTGTGACAATCATCTCATTTGACCAAAGGAATTTTCAGATCTACCTACTTTACATGGAGATAATGGAACTAATTTGTTAAACATCAATCCTAATCACAATGTTAAAGTATATTTCTCCTAATTGAGACTCATGTCCAATGTATGTTTCCCTTACTGTTTCCTCATTGTTGTTCATTTTGCATACAATAGCAGCATAATCTTGCTCCTCCTAGAAATAAGTTTCATGAGCTATGAATGTTCTGTCACTAAAACATCTTAATCCCCAGGTCGACTATTTAGATCTTTTAAACAACCCCATCATTTTATGTATCAGCATAAATCTATACCATTTTTGTTCTAAATAAGCTAGAAATCCACATGAGGCATGAATTTGAAAAGACTGACCCAACATAAATTGGCAGAAAACATTGTATTCTAGGACATGGGTCATGATTGACAACAATCTATCTTCTTCTTTACTTATATTAAAGTAGTTCGTTAATATAAGCAGTTGACTAATGAACATTAATTTTTTATGTTTCCTATGAAGATATGGTGTGTGGAGCACGATCGGGCTCCATTTTGGAAGGAGCAGCTATGGGAGGGTTTGATCCAGGCATTAGGGTATACATATTTTTCTTTAGTATTTTTCTTTGTGATTATTTATACATATTATTAATGCCATTTAAATTGTTACAGTTTTTGGTTCTTCATCTGTCCCTCCCCTATAGCAGCAGATATGTATATTTAAAGTAATGTCATTCATTGTGCATTGATTCTTATGCCATAAAATTCTTACAGGTTCGGGTGAGTTTACACCTCCTCATCCTGGAGTACCAAGCATGTATATTTCAATTTGCAAGTATTTTGTAGTCGTATTTATATTCTTGTACAGTGTTAATTTGAAGTTGTATTTTTCGATCTCACCCGAACCTGATTTGTTCCAGCACGGTCGGGGTGATTATTGTGACTTGTGAAAACTGACGGATCAATTCGGACTCCCGGTTTGAGCTCGACGCTCAAATTCATCTTAAGTGTGACCCAAATATATAGTGCTGGACCAAAATATTGACCGAAAGGATGAGTGAATAAAAATCTATTATAAATTGAAATAATTTATTTACTTATAATAGTATTTAATTTAACTTATTATGTTGTATATATGTATTGTAGGTTCCTTCATCGGGTGGCGAGGGAGGAGACGAGCGGCGAGGATAAGCACGAGGACGAAGATTCATGATTTTATTTTATTATTAGTATTGTTGTGGATATTTTTATTATTGTTGTGATATTTATTATTGTGATGTTGTTGGACATTTTTATTATTGTTGTGGACATTTTATATTGTGATGTTGTAGATATTTTATTATTGTTGTGGACATTTTATTATTGTTGGGTTGTGAATATTTTTATTATTATTGTGTTGGGATATTTTTATTATTTTGTCTTATGAACATTTATTATTGTTGTGGACATTGTTATATTTACACAGGTTATTTGCTAAATTATATATATTTTAAATATATATATTAAAAAATTTGAGACCGATTAGTGACCGAAATAATTCGGTCATATTTTAGGGACCGAACAGTGATCCGAATGAGTTTCGATCATTGACAGTGACCGATCGAATTCGGTCACTGTTCGGTCACTATTTTAGGGACCGAATATGTGACCGAAAAATTTCGGTCACTAATCGGTCTCCATTTAGTGACTGAAGTAGTGACTAATATGTCGGTCGCTGATAACGATTTTCAACGATCGAAAGATTTCAATCACTAATCGGTCACTATTTAGTGACTGATTAGTGATCGAAATTTTTCGGTCACAGATTTGTGACCAGAAATTCTTCACCGATAAATTGTGATAACGATTTTCAGCGACTGAAAGATTTCAGTCACTAATCGGTCACTATGACCGAAATTTTTCGGTCACAGATTGTGACCAGAATTCTTCACTGATAAATTTGGTCTCTATTCGGTCCACTATTCGGTCTCTGAGTCTTTTAGTGAGCGAATAGAGACCGAAAATGTCGGTATCTAAATGCGCTTTTCTTGTAGTGGAGGCATATTGGAGGAGAATGCTATGTTCTTGGCAATCGGTGAATATGGTGAAATGCTACTCCTCTACAATGGATGAGGATGAGGAAGACACTACAATCTCTAGACCCATGCATACCAGTCGTCACTCACGACATGTATGGGTCCACGAAAGTACTACACGATCATGAATGTTGTTGCTACAACACGTTTCGAATGCACCCGTCCATGTTTCTAAAATTAAGGACATCCTTGTGGAGAGGGAACTCATCTGAGATTCTCGTTATGTGACAACATTTGAGCAGCTAACAATTTTTTTGTATGCTATGAGACATGGGTTGGCATAGGTGCCATGTGTGAACACTTCCAACACTCGGTGGAGACTATCATTTATTATGTCAACCGTGTCATTAAGGCAATTGCATTACTTAGATTCACATATATCGTGCTTTCAAGTGGGACTGATCCAGTACACCCTCGTATTCGCCATGATGACTGGTTTACCCATAATTCAAGGTAATTGTCCCGTCTTATCACATGATATTTTTCATTGAAGCACATGTGGTTCATTTTTAATATTTGTCATATTATCTAGGATATCATAGGGTGCAATCGATGAAACATACATTCCAGCACACGTACTAAAAGACAGACAAGCACGTTACAGAAATAGAAAAATGTGATAAGCCAAAATGTGATGGGCGTATGTGGTTTTGATCTCATCTTTCATTATGTCGGTGTCGGGTTCGCGAAGGACAGCAGCTGCAGATATGACGGTCCTTAGACGAGCCATCGACGTAGGTGGTTTTACAGTACCACAAGGTATGACAATACCATATCGTCCACATGTACTACATACATACTAGCTCATAAGACTCCTGACTAACCATTCCTTATGTAATAATAGGGAAGTACTACTTAGTGGATTCAAGATATGGAAATGCTGGACATTTCTTGGCACCTATTGTGGGGGACGATACCATATCTCAACCAAAATCGTGGTAATGCCCATACAAGAATATGTGCGAACAAGTTCAACCATCGCCATGCCAACTTTGCAACTGTGTGGACGTTGTTTTGGGGTGCTTAAGAATAGATTTCAGACTTTGAGGGAGGGCAATTGTTATCCTTTTCGCGTACAAGTGCTAATTGTTCTTGCATGTTGCGTTGTCCACAACTTCATTCGACGCGAACATGGGGAGACGATACATCAACCTACGCCAAGTGGATAATGTTGAGGAGGAGGATGATCCTCCGGATGACCCTAACCTTGTTGTTAGTCCTCCTGAGATGCAGATGGGGAGATTCTTCGCACACAAATTGCTACACAAATTTGGGTGAACAATTAAGTCTTATGCGACCAGGATGTCAAGACTAATGTACGTTGCTATGTTCTTAGCATCCTTTGTTTGTCATTCTGTGTACTTATTGTCACACCCTTTGTTGACACGTTCGTAATGTTTCTTTACTTCTTATCTACTTGAAAACTGATATCCGTATGCATAATTCAACTCAGGTACATTGTGGGATGACGAGAAAGATTTTCGCCTAAATATCTCATTGGAGAAGAATATAACCTACACAAAGTAGGGGGGGAACTCTCAACAGTGATGGATGAGAAATGGTCCAGTACTTGCAATGAAGAATTGGGTGAATGGACCACTGTGTTACTTCTATCATCATTTTACTTTCTACAAAACAATTATCTCATTATTGAGAATCTAATTAATGTTGTCGGATTCCAATGGGATGAGAATACTACACAAATAATTGCATCTGAGCTAGTTTGGCAGCAATATTTTAAGGTTGCAATCTTCCACCTCTATCTTAACTCAATTAGTTAATGATGTTCCTGTATATTTCTAACTGCATAATTGTGTTGTAGTTAAACCCTCTGGCTGTGTGGTTCAAAGGGCGTGGAACTCACCATTTATACTGATCTCACACGCTTGTTTAGAGAATGGCTAGCATTGTAACCATATTACTTGTATGATTAGCATATGATGTGGTTGGATCCATGTTAAGTTAACTTTTCTTGTGCTTTATTATTCTGTTTATGCTATCATATTAGTGTTGTTTTTCACATCTTTAACCCCATGTAATAGCGAATTGTTGTATTTGTCTACTTAGTTATTTGAAACTTAACAAATTACTTATGTCATACAAATTTCATTATATGCAGGTGTTCCGATTCCAACCCACATATTTCACAAATAAAAAGTTATCCTCGTACTATAATATCTTTTGTCATATCTGCATTATATTTGGTATGATGGCATGAATGATGCAACCCCATATATGTGCATGCATTTAAAAATGTATCATAATAGGGTAGTAGGTGACTTCATTTGTGACAATGTGTGGGCACTGGGCAATGATAAGTGAATTGTTTTACCAATTCAACAGTTGGATGGTCAAATAGACAACCCTGTTGAAAAAGTGGATTTGAAATTCTAAGCCCAAAAACTACAAACTTAAACTATTTACTTTCAGTATTTTTTGTACAGGAACTCACATAGTCCATGGTTATGTTAAAGGAAGAATCGTTGACATAGGTAATCAATCAATGTTAATTTACATCAATTTTGATTTATTCCTGTTGGTATATGTATTGATGGGTTTTTTTTTACAATTGCAGGGAGAATTGTTGTTCAATCGGGAGACAAGAATTAATGGGAAGCTTATAAGAACATCATATCTCATGTTCTGTATGTCATGGGCGGATTGTGACTCTTGTTGTACATTCAGACTGTATTATGTAACATCCCTCCCTTCCCTTGGTCAGCCACCTTCTATTGAAGGTCACGACGCTTGGGTTGTCGCCTTCTGAAGGCGACAGGATGGTCGTCGTGTTCAGGTTGGGAAACGCAACGAGCATGCTATCACGTTCAGCCTCTGACCGCAACATGCATCCTTGTCGTTTTTGCTGTGGGACAGACAGGACAAGTGTCAACCACTGAAATGATGAACGCGACGGGTCAGGTGTCGCGTTCATGGTGTCAAGGTGCAGGGGCGACGTGTGGTGTTTCTGTTAGTCAGGGTTGACCTTGACCAGGGGATCGCGACGGGTGGGCCGTCGCGTTCACTTGAATGAACGCAATAGGAAAGTGTCGTGTTCTCATCTCCAAGGCTTAAATGGTCACGGCCGAGAACAACCCATTCTTCTCCTTCCTTCGGATGTTCCTCTCCTTCCCCGAGCCCCTGTGCACATGCTCCGTGGAGAGCTTGGAGGCGAGGAGTTTTTGTGTGGCTTTGTGTGAGGTTCTTCATCTTGTGAAGGTAGGTGGTTGTGTGCTCTGGTGCTTGGTGTTTCTTCTTCTCGGTGTGCTCTTCTCGTAGTGATCCTCTCCTCGGCTTGTGAGGACGTTCGTGGTCGTGGACGGCATCTCGGGGAAATTGGAGCAAAGAGGAGGTTGCATGCCTACGAGAAGGCCCCATGGGTGTGGATCTTCTATTTGAGGTAGGGATGCCTAAACCTCCCCCTAGTTCTATTATGCTAGGGCCCAATCCCCTTTCTCCAAGCCCATCAGAACCCATGCTAGGTTGTGCATTGTGCTCTATGATTCATGTGGTGTGCATGGGTGTCTCTTGGATGGTTGAATGGCGCTTGGAATGGGGTGTGCTTGATGAGGGTTTCATGTTGCTTGTGAGGTTATTTGAGTGTAGATTCCTTCCTTGACATGCATGGGGGTTTATATGGGGGTTTGGATGTTATTTGAGTTGTTTAATTGCTATCCATGCTCCCCTCCCTTGGTTTATTTGTATGGGTGATGTATGGCCTGAAGGTGGTGTCTCGGGTGTGGCAAAACCTGTGATCGCGACACGCTTTGTGTCGGCGACCCAGGTCACGACAGCCCGATATGTCGCCTTCCGTTTTGAGGAAGCGACACACCACCCTATCGCGATCAGGTTGCGACAGGGTGGTTGTCGCCTTCTCCGCAGGTTTACACTGTGTGTAGTGGGAGGTCTCAAGTGGTCACTTGTGCCTTTGTCTATGGTCGCGACAATGCCCTTGTCGCGATCTGATCGCGACAGGGTTCCGGTCGCCTTCTGGCCCAGGTCGCGACAGACAGGGTGTCACCTTCAGGTAGCGACAGCCTGTGCGTCGCCTTCTCAGACAGAGAAGAGACTTGGCGACCTGTTCGGAGTTTTCCTTCTGTTGCGACACTGTTTCTTGTCACCTGTGTTGTTCCTAGTATAGTGCTACTCTAGTCAGTTCGTCAGGTGCTAGGCATTGAGGGCTTGTCCACGAGACAGGTTGTTACCATACTTGGACCCGGTCCCCGCGCGCCTGTTAGAGGGAGTTCTCCGGGCAGCGGGCGAGCTCGAGTCCGAACTTTGGTAGCATAGGGGAAAACGGTGGGGACAGCGGCGTAGAGTCATTTGTAGAGCTCTCTTAGCTGGGTCTGGGATGTCGTGGTAGTTGGTAAGCTCTTTCGGCGCAGATCAGCTAGTCTTTTTCTCACTGCTTCACTCTACGTGGTTTCGGAACCATTTAGAGGGGTCAGGCGTAGGACCGTAGTTCGGCCAGACTACAGTAGTTGTGGTTAATTAGTTCCGTGTCTCACTCCGACGGGAGGTGCTAGACAAGGATTTCGGTCGAGGGTAAGGCGTGTGGCGCACCTTGGTCGGTTGACTAGTGTAGGTTCTGTAGCTAGTGCCTTTGTCTAGGCAGTTTGTTTACTGTCTGTGTTACAACCTTGGGTTCTTCCCAGTGCCGTGGTTTTACACGGGTTTTCGATCCCGATGTTAGCTTAGACCGTAGACCTTGTGGTTTCTTCATGCTTCCGCACTTTACTCTGTTAGTAGAATAGATTTACTGCTTTATTTAATTATGTACATAGATCTATTCTGCTGGTAGAACCAGTGGGAGATTGGTAGTCCCTATTGGGCTTCTCTCGTGAAGTTCATTCCCTCTTTTTTAGGTGAGGCTTCACAGCAGCACCCTCCGTGGCAGGTTGAGGAGACGGGGTCGTAGTAGACAGCGTCTACCTTGAGCGGTGTTCCCCAGTTCAGTGTACTTCACCTCGGGGTATGCCCCTAAGGACGTGTTATTCATTTTACCTTTTGCACTTGTACTTTACTTACTTTGGGACTATGCTAGACTGTACACTGTGTTGGACTCTTTCCTTCACCTGATAGTACTTTTTAGTGTATTTGTTATTACTTGTCTCTATTACATATCTTGTTAGACCGATCCTTTATCCCTTCCGGGTCTTCGAACCTGTGGGCGGCGGTCCCTATGGTCGGATCCTTGGTGGGAGCCGAGGGTCTGGGCGTCAGGGTCGTTACAGTGGTATCAGAGCAAGGGGTCTATCAAGACTTGTAATGGAAATAAGTAATGGCGTAAAGTCCCTTAGGAAGTACAAGTAACACTGCTAGCCGTCGGGTTATTATCTGTTAACTTGATTGTTAGTCTGTGTTGCAGAATATGGCTCCACGTAGACGCAGGCAGGTTCGAGAGCTGATGGAGCATCAGGGCACCGAGCTGGACGAGTCGATTGTAGCCGAGCACGTGCCAGTTGATGCTCAGCCTCAGCAGTTCGAGCAGCCTGGCGTTCGTTTGCAGCAGGGAGCGCAGCAGCAGCAACAGTGGTTTCTGCCCCCGCCTCCGCCAGACGTCATGGAGCAGTGGTGGAGAGCTATGTTCTAGGCCCTTGGCAACACCAACAGTTTCCGCAGTACCTGCAGTAACAGTCGTACCGGCAGATGCCAGCAGGAGGTCAGCAGTTTGCAGAGATGGCAGCAGGGGAGCAGCATCACTGACCACGCAGGCAGCACCAGCTTAGCACAGGTACCACAAGTGGTACAGCAGCAGACTCCAGTTGCAGCGGCAGCACCTGAGGACCCGCACGACGCTTCTGGAGAGGTTTCTTCATCTTGGCCTCTTATGTTTTATGGTGACTATGATCCAGACAAGGCAGAGAGTTGGGTCCATGAGCTCGAGCGCACCTTCGAGACCATGGACTGTGCCGTTCATGATCAGGTCGGGCTTGTTGTATATTAGTTGAAGTTTCCGTCAATATCAAAGCTCCTATTATTGTCAAGTGGTTGCCTCCAGTGGTCAACTTTTGCCTTAATGTTGATGGAGCATCTAAAGGTAACCCAGGGAAATGTGGAGGCGGGGGTGCATCAGGGACAATCATGGTAATTTTCTTTGTGGCTTTACTTTCTATTATGGCACAGGGAGTAGTATTTTGGCAGAGACAAGAGCGATCCATGATGAGGTGCGTTTGGCTATTGAACGGCATCTTCATGTCTCTGTCATATATTCGGATTCTGCTCTTCTTGTCAGGGCAATTATTTGCGGGCAGATTCCACACTAGGTTCGTCTTTCCTTGGTGGTAGGGAATTTTTAATATGATTCGCTACCTAAAGTCGAAGATCTTGCATACATACCGGAAGGGAAACCAGGTCGCTGATTCCCTAGCCAACCATGCGTGTTTTCTCAAGAATCCAACATTGTTTTTTTCCGACATTGGTAGTCTTCCTGCCATTTCCAGGGGAGCGTTGATTGTTGATATGCTGGGTTACCTAGTTTTAGGCAGGCTTAGCTAGTTTTTATGTTATATCTTTGCTGGTTGGTGTGTCTTTGGTGTTCCTTGTGGTGGAGTTTTTTTCTTCATGGTGTCGGGTGTACTCTATCTTACCCTTTTTTTTTGAAATAAAATTTCTTCCTTTGGTGGATCGCCTAGTGGAGTGAGAACTTTCTTCCCTCTGGGAGGAGGTGTACTCTCCTAGTCGCTGACCCCTTGGAGGTTTCTTGTTAAAAAAAATAAAAAAAAAGTATATAAGTTTGAAGGGGTCAGCCCACGAGTGGTGGAGGACTGTGAGGTATACCAGTTTTCAGGCAGGAGGCTAGACCATTTCCTGGGAGCAGTTTTTAGAGACCTTTCACAGCGAGTACTTCCCCGACTACACTTGCCGTGAGAGAGGATCAGTTTCATGAGCTAGCGCAGGGAGACCTTGACGTGGCGCAATACCACCAGAGGTTTGTGCAGCTTTTTCGACACGTCCCCCCACGTGGCACATAGTGAGCAGGCTCGCATCGAGCAGTTCATTGCTACTCTCAGAGTTGAAGTGGGCCATGGCTGGTCACCTCTGCGACACTCTGGAGTGGCAGTGGCGAGGGCTACCGCCTTGAGAGGGAGTGTCATTTTCAGTTTCAGCCCCAGCAGGGAGGAGCCTCGGTGAGGTCTTCTCCGTACCAGCGCCCTTCGGGCAATCGAGGGAGTGTTTCCTCTTCTTCCTCTTCGGGGACAGGCGGTGCTGGCCTGACCTCGAAGCTGAAGAAGTTGGTCACTCGAGGAGGCAGACGATGTTTCCAACAGTCTTAGCAGCCGCAACGTCAGCAGGAGCAGCCAGTGGAGCAGTCTGTGCAGCAGGGAGCGGAGCAGGGCCAGCAGGGCACGGGTTTGTTTTCACTGTGGGCAGCAGGGTCACTACCGTTGGAGTGTCCGTTGTTGAGGCAACAGCAGCATTGGCACCGACTCATACACGCAGCAGGCACACAGTTTCCACCCCCAGCAGGCACAGCGTCATAGCAGCACCAGGGACAATTCCAGCAGCCGCAGCAGTGCCAGCAGCAGCCTCAGTGAAGTCGTGGTCGCGGTCGGTGATGAACATCACCAGAGAGGAGGCGGAGGCCTCTAATCTGGTCGTCGGTACAGTTCCTATCCTTGGTAGAGCTACGCAAGTTTTGATTGATCTGAGTGCCACGCGCTGTTTTTGTTTCAGAGGAGTTCTTGCCACCTTCTGAGTTTGCTCCTGAGCAGACCTGTGACCTAGCCGTTGAGCTTCCGACGGGTGACTCCGTGCGTACTCTGGGTTATCTAGAGGCGTCACCATCGAGGTACAGGCCACTAGCTACCAGCCAGACGGTTTGCCTTGCCGCTCCACGACTTTGATGCCATTTTGGCATGGACAGTTAGAGGCACACTCTGCGCTATTCGAGATACCTGGAGCACCTGTGCTTTGCTTCTGAGGTACCCGGTCTAACCGCCGACCCTTTGTCTCTTTTTTGTAGAGCTCGGCGCCTTATCCGAGATGGTTGTGTTGCTTCCTTACTTCTGTGTGTATCTCGAATTTTGGTGAGCTGTATGTTTCAGATGTGCCAGTTGTCTGTGAGTTTGTTGATGTGTTCCCAGAGATCTACCTGGTTTGCTGCTGGAGCGGGAGGTAGATTTCTCCATTGAGTTGCTTCCGGGGACGATGCATATGTCGAAGGCACTGTACGGGATGCGCTGGCGGATTTGCGAGAGTTGAAGCGCCAACTAGATGAGTTGCTTGTGTTGGCTTCATTCGTCCGAGCCGTTCGCCATGGGGAGCGTCTGTTTTTGTTTGTGAGGGAAGAGGATGACAGTCTCCGAATGTGCATCGATTATCGGCAGTTGAATCAGGTAACAATGAAGAATAAGTACCCATTGCCTAGGATCAATGTTCTATTCGACCAGTTGCAGTCAGCTTCAGTGTTCTCGAAGATCGACTTGAGGTCGGGTTACTAGCATCTAAGGATTCGCGAGTCAGATATTCCCAGATCAGCCTTCTGTACCCGCTACGGCCACTTCGAGTTTGTCGTGATGCCTTTTGGGCTCACGAATGCACCGGCAGCCTTCATGGAGTTGATGCACTGCGTGTTCCGAGAGTACCTGGACCGATTCGTGGTGGTGTTCATCGACGACATCTTGGTGTACTCAGTGACAGAAGAGGAGCACGAGTTCACACTTGAGACTAGTGTTGCAAACTTTGAGGAGTCACCACGTTTACCAACGCCAAATTCAGCAAATGTGAATTTTGGCTAAAGGATGTGCACTTCCTTGGTCACAGTGGTTTCTGGTGCAGGTTGTTGGGGATCCCGCCAAGGTTGAGGTCGTGGTTTCGTGGGGCCAGCCCACTATAGTTGCAGAGGTTCGCAATTTTTGGGGTTGGTAGGCTACTACAGAGGTTCGTGCAGGACTTCGCCAGGGTTGCTGAGCCGTTGACCAGGTTGACCAGCGAGAGACCAATTTTGTGTGGACAGGAGAGTGCGAGCAGAGTTTTTCAGGAGCTAAAGAATCGGCTGACTTCAGCTCCGATCCTTGTGGTACCTTCTAGCAGCGGCGGCTTTGTTGTCTACACAGACACTTTGGGGACTGGTTTGGTGCCGTATTGATGCAGCACGGGCGGGTTTTGCTTATGCTTCTCGTCAGCTGAAGAAGCATGAGCAACACTACCCGACACAACGACTTGGAGCTTGCAGCGGTCGTGTTTGCCTGAGCGTTGTGGAGGCACTACTTGTATGGCGAGGTGTTTTGAGGTTTTCACAGATCACCGGAGCTTACAATACGTCTTCACGTAGATAGATTGAACCTCAGGCATGCAGGGGGTCGAGTACTTGAAGGACTACGATTTTACCTTTTCCTATCACCCGGGAAAGGCTAATGTCGTAGCAGACGCTTGAGTAGGAGAGTCCACTTGAGTTCTTTGTTGGTTAGACACTGGACTCCTGGAGGACGCCACTCAGGGTGTGTTTACGCCGTCGAGCCTCAGAGAGAGAGAAGTTTGGCCAGCATGACAGTTCACCCGATGATATATCAACAGGTGATCGAGGCACAGAGTGCAGATGCCGACTTGGCAAACGTGTTGCAATTTTCAGAGGTCGAGCTAAACGAGGATAGCGAGGTTAGGTTCAGAGGCAGGCTCTATGTTCCGGAGACGTCAGGCAGCTGTTTGACTGAGGCGCACAGATCGAGGTACTCTGTTCATCCTGAGTCCACCAAGATGTACCACGACTTGAGGGGACTCTTTTGGTGGCCTGGGATGAAGGGAGATATTGTTGAGTTTGTTTCGCACTGCCTTACCTGTCAGCAGGTGAAGGCAGAGCCCAGCGTCCTGGTGTTGAGCTGCAGTCGCTACCCATTCCTGTGTGGAAGTGGGAGCACATCACCATGGACTTTGTTTCTAGCTTACCTTGTACTTCGCAAAGGCACGACAGTGTTTGGGTGACCGTCGACTGACTGACGAAGACAGCTCGTTTCTTGTCGGTCAGGGCAGCGTGGTCAGTGGATAGACTTGCTAGGGCTGTTTGTGGACAAAGTGTTGCCTTTACATAGGACTCCGGTCTCTATCGTCTCAGATAGAGATCCGAGGTTCACCTCTCGCTTTTGGCGCAGTTTTCAGAGGGCACTTGGCACCGAGTTGAGGCTGAGTTAGGCCTATCACCCACAGACAGACGGACAGTCGGAGAGGACTATACAAACCCTTGAGGACATGTTTAGAGCATGTTGCCTAGACGGGGCAGCACTTGGGAGTCACACCTTCCCATGGTGGAGTTTTTTCTTATAATAAGCTTTCACTCCAGCATCGAGATGGCGCCCTACGAGGCTCTGTATGGTCGACCGTGCAAGACACCATTGCACTGGCCCGAGGTTGGCAAGAGGGAGTTATTGGGTCCTGAGTTGGTGCAGCAGTGTGCAGACACTGTGAGGCTGATCAGACATAAACTGCAGATAGCACAGAGTAGACAGAAGAGCTACACAGACGTTCGCAGGAGGCCACTTCAGTTCGAGGCAGGCGACAGCTGTTCTTCGGATCTCGCCCACCAAGGCGTTCTCAAGTTTGGGAAGAGGGGCAAGCTCAACCCGAGGTTTGTTGGCCCCTTTCCCATCTTGGAGCAGGTTGGCGAGGTCGCTTACAGGTGGCTCTTTTGTCTAAGTTGGCAGGTGTTCACGACGTCTTCTACATCTCGCAGTTGAGGAAGTACATGCCAGTTTGTCACACGTGTTGGACTACTCACAGCTAGAGGTCACTCCAGATCTGTCCATGCCACAGTACCCAGTCAGAGTGGTGGACCACAGAGTGCAGTAGCTGGGCAGGAGGCGGATCCTGCTCGTCAAGGTGGTTTGGGAGAACCGCGTCAGTGGTGAGGCCACTTTGGAGCACGAGGACGAGTTGCGGGAGCATTCTCCTTACTTGTTCGAGTGACTTGTACGTTACTTACCTTCTATTTCCCGGGTCCGCCTTTAATTTCGAGGACAAAATGTTGTTTTTGTGGTTAGATTGTTACATCCCTCCCTTCCCTTGGTCAGCCACCTTCTGTTGAAGGTCGCGACGCTTGGGCTGTTGCCTTCTGAAGGCGGCAGGATGGTCGTCACGTTCAGGTTGGGAACCGATGAGCATGTTGTCGCGTTCAGCCTCTGACCGCAGCATGCATCCTTGTCGTTTTGCTGTCGGGATAGACGGGACAAGTGTCAACCCTGACATGATGAACGCGACGGGTCAGGTGTCGCGTTCATGTGTCAAGGCTGCAGGGGTGACCGTGGCGTTTCTGTTAGTCAGGTTGACCTTGACCAGGGGATCGCGACGGGTTGGCCGTCACGTTCACTTGAGTGAATGCGACAGGCAAGTGGTCGGGTTCTCATCTCCAAGGCTTAAATGGTCACAGGCCGAGAACAGCCCATTCTTCTCCTTCCTTCGGTTGTTCCTCTCCTTCCTCGAGCCCCTGTGCCTGTGCTCCGTGGAGAGCTTGGAGGAGAGGAGTTTTTTTGTGGCTTGTTGTGAGGATTCTTCATCTTGTGAAGGTAGTAGGTTGTGTGCTTTGGGTGCTTGGTGTTTCTTCTTCTCGGTGTGCTCTTCCTCGTGGTGATCCTCTTCCTCGGCTTGTGAAGGACGTCGTGGTTCGTGGACGGCGTCTCCGGGGGAATTGAGCAAGGAGGAGGGTTGCTGCCTACGAGAAGGCCCCATTGGGGTGGATCTTCTATTTAAGGTAGGGATGCCTAAACCTCCCCCTAGTTCTATTATGCTAGGCCCCAATCCCCTTTCTCCAAGCCCATTAGAACCCATGCTAGGTTGTGCATTGTGTTATATGATTCATGTGGTGTGCATGGGTGTCTCTGTGATGGTTGAATGGTGCTTGGAATGGGTTGTGCTTGATGAGGGTTTCATGTTGCATGTGAGGTTATTTGAGAGTAGATTCCTTCCTTGACATGCATGGGGGTTTTATGGGTGGTTTGATGCTATTTGAGTTGTTTTAATTGCTATCCATGCTCCCCTCCCCTTGGTTTGTTTGTATAGGCGATGTATGGCCTAAAGGTGGGGCTCTCGGGGTGCAAAACATGTGATCGCGACACGCTTTGTGTCGCAACCCAGGTCGCGACAGCCCGATACGTCACCTTCCATTTTGAGGAAGCAACGCCCACCCTGTTGCGATCAGGTCGCGGCAGGGTGGCTGTCACCTTCTCCGCGGGTTTACCCGTGTGTAGTGGAGGTCTCAGGTGGTCACATGTGCCTCTGTCTGTGGTCGACAATGCCTTTGTCGCGACCTGATCGCGACAGGGTTCGGTCGCCTTCTGGCCCAGGTCGCGACAGACAGGGTTCGCCTTCAGTAGCGACATCCTATGCGTCGCCTTCTCAGACAGAAGGGACTTGGCGACCTGTTCGGAGTTTTCCTTCCGCTGCGACACTATTTCTTGCACCTGTGTTGTTCCTAGTACAGTGCTACTCTAGTCAGTTCGTCCGGTGCTAGTCACTTGAGGGCTTGTCCACGAGACAGGTTGTTACCGTTACTTGGACCCCCGGTCCTCGCGCACCTGTTAGAGGGAGTTCTCCAGGCGGCGGGCAAGCTCAAGTCATGGACTCTGGTAGCAGAGGGGAAAACGGTGGGGACAACGGCATAGAGTCGTTTGTAGAGCTCTCTTAGCTGAGCCTGGGACGCCGTGGTAGTTGGTAGCTCTTCTGGCGCAGATCAGCTAGTCCTTTTCTCACTGCCTCACTCTACGTGGTTCCGAAACCATTTAGAGGGGTAGGCGTGGGACCATAGTCCGGCCAGACTACGGCAGTTGTGGTTAATTTGTTCCGCATCTCACTCCGACGGGAGGTGCTAGACAAGGACTGTCGGTCGAGGGTAAGGCGCGTGGCGCACCTAGCCGATTAACTAGTGTAGTGGTTTTGTAGCTAGTGCCTTTGTCCAGGCAAGTTGTTTACTATCTGGGTAACAACCTTGGGTTCTTTCCAGTGCCGTGATTTACACGGGTTTCCGGTCCCGACGTTTAGCTTAGACTGTAGACCTTGTGGTTTCTTCACGCTTCCGCACTTTACTCTGTTTAGTAAATAGATTTACTGCTTTATTTAATTATTGTACATATGGATCTATTCTACTGTTAGAACCAGTGGAGATTGGTAGTCCCTACTGGCTTCTTCGTGAAGCTCATTCCCTCCTTTTCAGGTGAGGCTTCATAGCAGCACCCTCCGTGGCGGGTTGAGGAGACGGGGCCGTAGTAGACGGCGTCTACCTTGAGCGGTGTTCTCCAGTTCAGTGTACTTCACCCTCAGGGATGTCCCTAAGGGACGTGTTATTCCTTTTACCTTTTGCACTTGTACTTTACTTACTTTGGGACTGTGCCAGACTGTACACTGTGTTGGACTCTTTTCCTTCACCTGATAGTACTTTTTAGTGTGTTTGTTATTACTTGTCTCTATTAATATCTTGTTAGACCGATCCGTTAGCCCTTCTGGGTCTTCGGACCTGTGGACGGTGGTCCCTACGGTCAGATCCTGGTGGGAGCCGAGGGTCTGGGCGTCGGGGTCGTTATAGTGGTATCAGAGCAAGGGGTCTATCAAGACTTGTAATGGAAATAAGTAATGACGTAAAGTCCCTTAGGAAGTACAAGTAACACTGCTAGCCGCCGGGTTTATTATCTGTTAACTTGATTGTTAGTCTGTGTTGCAGAATATGGCTCCACGCAGACGCAGGCAGGTTCGAGAGTTGATGGAGCATCAGGGCACCGAGCCGGACGAGTCGATTACAGCCGAACACGTGCCGAGTTATGCTCAACCTCAGCAATTCGAGCAACCTGGCGTTCTGTTGCAGCAGGGAGCGCAGCAACAGCAACAGTGGTTTTCGACCCCGCCCCCGCCAGACATCATGGAGCAGTGGTGGAGAGCTATGTTCCAGGCCCCTTGGCAGCACCAGCAGTTTTCGCAGTACCTGCAGTACCAGCCGTACTAACAGATGCCGGTAGGAGGTCAGCAGTTTGCAGAGATGACAGTAGAGGAGCACCACCACGACCCCGCAGGCAGCACTAGCTCACAGAGGTACCACCAGTGGTACGGCAAGCAGACTCCAGTTGCAGCGGCAGCACCTGAGGACCACACGGTGCTTCTAGAGAGGTTTCTTCCTAGGCCCTATGATTTTTGCGTGGTCTCAATCTTATGATGTATGGTTTAGTATCTTCTTTTTCTGAATATCATTTAAGTAAATAGTATATTTATATAATTTTATTTAATAAAAATATTATATATAATAAAAATACCTCTCATTTGAATCTAATAACAATATCAAAAAATTTATATCTCTTACTTAGAAAAATCGGCTCTTCGATCGAAGAATAATATCATAATTTTGGTGATTCTATCAAAATGTTGACTTTTTAATCCCTCGTAATTTGGTCTAACTAAAATTTTATAATTTAGATAAACCTCGTAGAACATTAAACATTTAAAGTCTAGTGAAATAAATCAAATGTATATGTGATTTTTTCAAAGGACTCATTCTTCTACTAATAGTACTTAATCTCATGAAAAAGTCACATATATGTTTGACTTATAAAAAATTTTTCATATATTTTATTCTTATTTTGTATATTAGGAGATATATATTTTAAATTTTCAAATTAGTGGCCTAAGTCTAAGTGCAGCCTAGGTGTCGCCTAAACAGACGCCTATGCGCCTAAGCACTTACGGACCTTGCGAAACCCTTGGTTTGTCTTGATGCATTGGCAACTACGTGTACTGTTAAGAAATGGGACATGAAGACAGTATGTGGGGAGCCCAGCCAAATAAGGGAAGGGAGGGGGGAGTCCAGTCAGAGGACCACCCTAAGAAGCCACCGTGAGGGACTGCCAAGGACATTGGAGCAACGAGCAGCGCAAGCTATCGATCTAGAGAAAGGCTTTCTGCACTTCTGAAGTGCAGAAATGCCTAGTCATTTTACACTTTCCCATTTTCATTGGTGGAAAAAGATAGAGAGATTCATATGTCAGTTTGATTCCCACCAATGGGAGGAAAAAAGTGCAAGATGACTAGGTATTTCTGCACTTTCAAAAATACATAAAGTCTTTCTCATCGATCTATGACACCCCTCCCACCCCACGGTCACCTCCTCCCCTGATTCGATGGAAGACTACCTATGGTTGACGGTGAGTTGTTGACGGACTCAAAAAAGTTATTTAGTGAAGTCACTTTAAAAATTAAGATATATTTATAAATTTTATTTGTAATATATATAGTTGAGCCACTCTTTAAAAAAAAATCAACCAAAATTGATTTAAGAAAAAATTGTAAACTCTTTAAAAAATTATTGAAAATTCAGTAGAGTCACGTGACTCTACTGAATCTAATTGTCCTTCCTCCGTAAACAGCAAACAACGTACGTACGACGGTGAGCTGCTCCCAGCAGCCGTGAGCCGCGGGAGGGGGGTGGGGGTGTCGGCGCGTGCAGATGCAGGAGAGGATGAGTCTTTCGGACAACGCCATCGGGCTCCGTATGCAGCTTCTCGTCGTCTTCCGCCGTGCTTGCCGGAGAGCATGATGACGCCCGCCCGTGAGCTTTGCTCGTGCATGATGCCCCAATACCGTGTGAGTGGGCTTCGCTCTGGTGATCTGATGAGGACCTTTTTAAGTACACTTGACTTGTTCATGAAATTTGGAGGTAGCTTCTGAGGTAGTGCACCATTTAGAGATGTTTTCAGCAAATAACTTAGTTCTGAGATATTTAATTAGAATGTTTGAAGCATTCTTGAAAAGAGCAGTCTCCTCAGAAATTTCTTATCCATCTATCTGAAGTTTAACGTATAGGAAAGAGATATTTACATTGTCTATTCTGGTTTTTTGTTCCTCTCTTAAACGTAGTATAATCAGTGGCCATCCACTGTTTTAATGGTAGGATGCTAGACTTTTTTGCCACCCAAATGTTGTTACTTGTAAAATATCGCATTACCTTTTAGCTATCTCACATAAGAATTATTAATATATATATATATATGATATCTTAAAAATGAGAAATAGTTGTTGTAACTTGTAAGGGCAATGTGCAACGCAAAGCTGCTCTCATTGGCAGCACAAACAACAGGCAGTGTCCGTTCGCATGCCCGCCAATGGGAGGGACGGGTGTACAAGCCCAAAATTTTTTTTGACGGAATAATTAGCATGGTGTTCCTACATTTAAACAAGAAATAGTACACTGAAAAAGAGGGAGAGGCGAGGACATTACCCCAACGCCACCCCAGCACAAAGAAGAGTAGCCAACACAAAAACACTAACATGCGCAACATAAGCCTGCTACATAGCAGGGAACCCAGTATGGACTTGAGGTCCAAACAAGAGAAATAAGCACCCAACCCCAAAGGATAATAGAAAATGTCAACTACAGCCATCGCACATAATGTCGGTAGAACACGCCGAACGTCTTCAGCAGTGAGCCGGCAAGAATTTGCAGTCCCTCGAACTATCTCATCGCCAAGGGGAGAGCTCGATTTGGAGGGGGGAGGTACTTCCAAACACACGAAGAGAATCACCTCAAAGGAGTCAAGATCTGTTGTCTTTGATGCAGAGGGGCCGAGAAGTGAATACTACTCAGCTGCCAATGAAAGAGATCACCTATTCTAGGGACCTTATTGGCCATAACTGGGTCTCGGGTGGCTTCTCACTCTAGAATTTCTAGAGTGAGAAGCTCTGGGTTTCCTCAGTCCCCAAGTAACTTGGCCGCCGCTCCATCTCTCGTTTCAGTGTTCATTTGGGAGGGGGTATCTCGGCGGTGCCAAGATGACCCCTCCCTCCCCTCCGTCGCCTCCGTGGTGGCTTTGTTCCCTCTTCTCGGGGAGTTTTGGTCTGGACACTTTGGTTCCAGGAATCTTTCTCCTTCCATAGGAGATTTTGTTCTCCCTGTAGCTTGGGGGAGTTCCCATTATCGGAGTTTCTTCCCCCAACCACAGGGACTTCGGCTCTCGGCGTAAGTACTATGTTGTTGCCATGGTTATCTGTCCTTTTTGTTTTAAGTTATCCCTCTGAAGGAGAATGGAAAAATACTACTGTTGTTGGTGGAAGTGCTGGCTATCTTTATCAAGGTTTCTTCAATCTTCATCTTGGCGATCAGTTGAGCCCTACGGGGCCTCAGATGTGTTCTTATATGTGCAAGTTAAACTGGCCTCTGCAACTCTGTTTGTGGCCATTCAAGCTTTGGCGGTTATTCTGCGCGCTCGACAGCCCATTTCTGCATCTCCGTCACCCACTTCTGTCGGCTCTGTTGTGAGCTCTTTCTCGACCCTCTTGTTGGTTGAGGTCATGCGCAACCCCATCGGCCCATCGTCAACTCCGTTCGGCGACTCTTTCCGGCATTTCTGTGCAACATCCGACCCCTCGCCTTGGGTGGGGGTTCTCCAGCGACCCTCCAGTTGCTCTGTTGGGATGGAGGTTATTTGCCTTGTTTGGACCTTTGGTCTCTTGAGCACTCTATGGAGCAAATTAATTGTTGTATCCCGTGTATGGACCTTTGGTTTAAAGGGTGCCTTAGTGTTTTGTACACTGTTTGAAGGTAGCGTGAGCCACTCCTTCTCCCAGACCTTGTACTCTCTCCCTTATTAATTTATGGCAACATCTTTTCAAGTCCAAAAAAAAACTTTATTGGCCATAACTTAGATGAGACAATGAGGAGCCATGAACACCAACTACAAATTGATAAATTGCAAGGGCAGATCCTGAACCACCATCGAAACTCCGAAAGAAGCGAATGCCACCACGAAGAACAAAGTAAATACTAAGCCGCAGCTAATTTTTTATTCAATCGAACACCACCGTGCCGACCCAAGCAATAGAGAGCAGTGGCTATACAATAGGAACAAAACTCCTACATAATAGGAGACAGAATTGGGAAAGGGTTTCCCAAATAAAACAAGTACGAACACGAGGAGGAGCACCAGTGTAAACAGCCGAGTCGAGCCAAGTAGTATGTTGCTCAAACTTTGTTCGTTAACTTTTAATCGAGCTCGAGCCGAGCTCGAGGTATATCGAGTATTGAAAATACATGTTCAAACTCGGCTCGTTTAAATACTCTCAAACTCGAGCCCTTAACGAGTATCTTAACGAGCTTAATTGAATTTGCGAGTTCGTATATATAAGTCAGTCCAATCCAATCTATATGTAAAAAACTGATCGTTTATAATACCTAAATTTATCTTATTTCAAGCTCATATCTCATAGTTTTGATAAGTTACTTAATTTAACTATTTTAATATAATGTTTGAAATATATTCATAATTTGTCACAAGTAATATGAGATTATGGATAGACACCGCAAGAGAGAGGGTTGGTGTGCGACAAGGAAGGGGCGATGCTGCAACTCTCCTTCGCACACCGTCCAGAGCTCCCTTTCTACTGCGACCGCTGAGAGTACCGTCTGCACTGACGAATAGCCACAGTGGTCACCAGCCAGTGGCCGACAACGCGCCCCTCGGCCCCACCGGGGGGCTCACCTACTGCACAGGTCGGTCTCGGGAGGAAGAAGATGCTTTATATACTGGGGGACCTTGCAATAGTAAAATTTGTGTTCATGCCCCTATTTACATGATTTGTGTATATACTCTCATTTGCATAATTTCTACTGCAGCCATCGAGAGCACCGTCTGCACTGACTGATAGTCCATAGTGGTCGCCTGCCAATGGCCGACAACGCGCCCCTCAGCCCCACCGGGGGGCTCACCTACTGCCAGGTCGGTCTCAGGAGGAAGAAGATGCTTTATATGCTGAGGGACCTTGCAACACTAAAATTTATGTTCATGCCCTTATTACATAATTTGTGTATATACTCTCATTTGCATAATTTGTGTATATACACTGTGGATTTAGTCTATGACATTTAAGCTCTCATAAATATTTTATATTATAATAATAAATGTATAAAATAAATAAATATTTTTATATCAATATATACTTATTATATTTAAAGAAATATTTAACGAAGTGTTAGCGAGTACTTAGACAAGCTCTTAACGAGTATTTAATCGAGCTCTTAAACAGTTGTTCACAAGTATAATCGAACCGAGCTCACAATATTCAGACTCAGCTCGTTTATGAATCGAGCTTTTTTTTTGTTCATGCTCGGCTCGTTAATTAAATAAACGAGCCGGACCGAACTTTTATCAAATCGAGTTTCGAACTACTCGTCGAACGTATCGGCCCGTTTACACCCCTAGGTCCACTTGTTGGACTTAAAGGTGGGAGGGAGGGGGGGCTAGTCAAAGTCACAAAGGGCCCCCTCCCCTCCGATAGGAACATAGAGATGAAGACATGCTCCGGAGATGGAGCAGAAGCGAAGGGGGTTTAATACACAAGCCCACGTGAAGTAAGCATTTCTCCTTGAAAATAATAGCAAGTTTGTCTGCCATTAAATTCATTCTTTTCCTTTCATGCCGCTTTTCTACCATTAAAAGATATGCACCAGCTGATTCTTTCATATAAAATTTTGTTATTCATCAGCTTTTGTAACGGTACGAATATTTCCTATTCGTAAAGATACGACAGGCCATGGATGATTCTGGTACGTGCACTCGCAATAATTCACAAGATGAACCAAAAGAGACCACAGAGGAATACCTTTCGACAGAAATGGATGTAGAAATTTTGTTCAGTGGAGTTATTTAAAATTTTTTTTAATATTTAAATAATTTATATATTATATATATTAAAAATAAATAATTTTAAATATATATTTTAAAAAAAAAAAAAACCTACTACTAACTAACATATATAACAAATCACAAAAAAGATAATGTAAAGTGAACCACCACCTAAACTCAATGAATCACATTCATATATATCAAATCTCAAAAAATATAATGTAAAGTGAGCCACCACTGAAACTCACTAGATCGCATTCGTATATAACATCACAAAAAATATATTACCTAACTAATACTCTTGGTCTAAACATACTAAGATTTTAAATTTGTGTTAGTACGCTCTTTTTTAAGAAATAAAAGTTTCAATTTAACAAAACGAAGTAAAAATATTAACAAAATTATCAGAAGAATAAGTCTAACATTTGAAATAAATATAAAAGAAATTAACAATTTTGAATCTAAGTACAGGATGTTACAGTTTCGCCATTTTGATTTTGGGAAATAGAAAAGGGGTAATCAACCAACGGGGTGAAGGTCGTGAAATTTGGGGAGACAAATAAAAATGGTTCAGGTCACCAGTAATGGGTCACCGCTAGCACAATCCAGTGGGATCACCCACTTTATAAAATCTTCCTACTTAATGGATCAAGAGAGCATTTCAAAAAAAAAAAAAAATTTGAATCCAGTGGGGTCACGTGACCCCACTGGTTACATGCTACATCCGTGCTTGCCTTTCGAGTGTTGAATCTATCATCTTTATATACATTTCAAAGTTTTAGTGATGTCAATATTTTAAATAAATATCAAATAATTTTTTATTAATTAATATTAATTATGCCAATAATCAACAAACTAAAATATCTGTTGATGAGTCGACTTGTGTTCTCTATGAGTCGACTTCTGTTTTCCTGTGTCGACTTCTTTGTCCATATGTGAATTGTGTTTTCTATGTGTCGACTTGTGAAAACACAAATGCCAACTTGTGTTCTCTATATGTTGACTTGTGAAGAATATATGTCGACTTAATGTTATATGTGTTGACTTGTGTTCTCCATGTGTCAACCTATGAAAATCAAATGTCGACTTGTGTTCTCTGCTCATATTTAATCTCTTTTTTATATGAATTCTTGTGTTAACAAAAACTCTAATTTTATGTGATTAACATATAAATTCATTAAGCCTGTCATCAGGTATTAAAGATAAAATAATAAGTTCTAAGGATCATCAATGTAAGTATCTCAAAAACTTAGTCTAAAAGTTTCTCATTATTTTTTAAGTTCATATTGATTATATAACAAGATTCATACCGATTAATATTCAAATGTTCTATTACCACAACGATGATGTCCATAGATCAAATTATTTCGTGGATTGGATTTGGGAACTTTAAGGTAACGTTTGAAAGGAGCTGGGGGAAGGAAAGAGAAGTCAAGCTATGGTTGTTCATTTTGAACGAGTGAAGCTCGTAGTCACAATCCAGGGCTAGGGTGGGGTAGGGGCAGGGCGCAGCGTCGACCAATTCCTCTACCCCGCTTGTTCCCTTTCTCTTTGTTTCCCTTACTAAACAAACTGTGTATCGATTACTGACTAAGTTTATCGATCGGAGAGCAAGTCTCTATCGATTGGAGAACAAAACTTCTTATCGATTGTTGTTTTTATGTTACACTGATTACTGTTATTTATGTTCTGATTGACGAACACTTGCCTTATAACATTCTGATTGGTATTATGAAACGTTTCGATTAGTGAACAAAGGTTCAATATCTTATCGATTGGTGTTATAAATATTCTATTATATCGATTGATGTTATGAATGTTCCGATGAATGAACAAATATTAGTTCTCATTCCAATTGGTGTTCAAACATTTCGATTGGTGAACATTTACTGTTGCTTTACACCGATTGGTGAACATTTACTGTTGCTTTACATCGATTGGTGAACAAATAACTTGATTCACACCAATTAATGTTATTCTTGTTCTGATTGGTAAACAAATGGTCTAATTCATTCCAATTTACTTTATGATTGTTTTGATTACTGACTATCAAGGCTTATAATGTATCGATTAGTGTTAAAAGTGTTCAATACTTATATTCTGTACCGATTATTGAACACATATTTCATTGTCTTTGACTTATGAATAGTTGACTTCTCTATATCGATTAGTGACTAAATATTTTATAAATAGAATATCTGATAACTTAGTCATTATATCTCTTATATTTAAATCCATGGCTGCTATTTAAATTTAAAATTAGATTATAGTTTCTCTAATTGACTAAAAGCCTTGCAAATAAAAATGTGTAATTCAAATCTTTGTCTTGCGCGCCTTGGAAAATTTAAATGAAAAATCTTCACATATTTGAGACTCTTGAATATTAAATGCAGTAGCCCATGGTTATATCTTGTAAAATATATTCTTACCTTATGGATGGTGCAAAAAGACATTTCTTCTCTACTAGATAGAAAGCGCATACCTAGTATAGCAGATTGTTAGTCGAAAATGAAGGTGGTAGGTAGAAGAAGTATGGGCTAACTGACATGAGATATCTTTTCTTCTCAATATCTTCTTTCTAACATTTATTGGTTGCAATTGTCTGATACTCCCACAAAGTAAAACGTTAGACACATTCAACTTTTTAAAAAACGTGTATGAAACTGAAGCTGAAGACTCAACAGACATATCAACATATACATCTTTCAAGAGTCTATAAAAGAATGAGTTGATGCAGTCACACTCAACAAAGAGAACTGTCCAATTCTTTTAAGAGCACACCAACGCAAAACATCTAATCCTCAACAAGAAAAAAAGCTGAGAGTCAGAGCCTTCCATCTTCAAACTTCCTCTCACTCTCTCTCTGCACACCTACTACAAATTTCTTCTAAAGAGAGTGTTGTTGTCTCAAATCAAACTCCTCCAATTGTTTATCTTAGACTTGGTCTAAAAACCTTTGTAATCTCCTTAAGATTTAAGTTTGTGTCTCTTCGGTTGAAGAGAGAACTTGTTGTGCAAGTAACTTTCCCCTATGTAAAAGGGAAAACTTGAGATGTTTTGAGGTGTTATCATTCCCCTTGATAAAAGGGAGGACCCAAGTTATTTAGGAGATTGTTCCTCTTCGGATGTGAACAAAAGACCAATTAAATTGGTGTGTAAGTATCCTTCGAGAAGATTATACCCTTGATTAACGAAAACTCAAATGTTCTTAAAAACTAGACATAAGGCTTTCATTTGGAAGTACTTAATCAGAATAAATCTTTGTGTTACGCGTGCGCGCGGGCGTGTGTGTGTGCTATGTCTAATTCCTTTATCATCTGCCACTAATAATCAATTTTCAGTTTTATTTTTAAGTTATAAAAATCATTAAGCAACTCATTCACCCGTCTTTTAGACTTGCTAACCAGACCAACATCAACAACTATACGCAATCACAATTCACATGTAGGCTTAATACGTGCGACGATGGGAGAAAAGGAAAAAAGACTTGCTCAACAAAACCCAGATGCCACACAAGACTACGCAGTAAATCAATCCATGCTACTAACAAACTGCAATGCTTGAATAAAGACCGTTGAACATAAGGTCTAAAAGGGCTACTTGATCACATATAATCAAACTAGATTTGTTTCTATCAACAGTTCATCGAATCCCAGGCAACGATTGTAATCGTTTGAATACAATCATTTAGTCATTTCTGTCACCAACTATTATTAAGAAACCGACGGGTTCAGCAGAATAGCACGTCGTCTCAATACCGCCATCCAAAAAGATGCTCCACGACCATGTAAACCACCAGCACAGCTTCCCTAAACTAGTGAAACTGCTAATAGGAAAAGAAAACTGTTGCACATTGCACCTAGCAAAATCGATACAATCTGAAAGCTGGAAGGAACATGCTTCAAGTCGCACACTGGCCCTAAGGCTTCTGTAATGTCATGATCTTTTCAAGTACATGGAGCTCCTGCTGAAAATTACTAATTTAACAGAAAAATGAAAAACTTATATCCATTATTTGCGATACTGAGACATTTCCAAAACAAGCTTATCCATGAATTGGCATTTCTTGCCAAAGCCCCAGCCAGGATTACTCTGCACGAGGAATATTATATTAGAAAGCAATTAATCCAGGAAGTACATTCCAGAAAGTTCATATCTTGTATATCAAGCAGAATCAAGAAGATATCAGCAGAAATGTTCAAATACTTGCATGATAAAAGGTAGGTAATATAAAATGAACAAAATTAAATTCCTGTACACCATGTGAAGACGCAAGATATCCTCATTCTTTTTAGTGGAGAAACTCCAGTAAAAATAAAATAAATTTATTACAACTCTCCAATTTGAAACCTTCTATCGTTTGACCATCTAATCAGCAATCAATCTTCCAGCTTGTTCCACTGGACACACCATGAGTCTCCATAAGAAGCGAGTGAGCAGGAGAAAGTGCACAAGAACTTTTTGGTCGATAAGCACACAAGAATTTGCCTAGTCCAACTATCTCCTTTCAGATCCGCATGCCACCAGAAGACCCTTGTAAAGTACCCTTATCCAACAAGGAAAAGTGCATCCCAGACAAAGCACAGTACAATGGAAGTTATAAGCTGTTGATAAATGTTCAGTTTGACAGCAACCAAAACCTAATTAAAACAGAAAGGACGTGCCCCAGCAAATAATTCAACTAGAGTGCAATGAGTCACTGGGCCTCGTCTATGGTGCTGCAACTTAGCACATACTGATTTCACACCACATGATTAATTGGAGAATCCTAAATCGCCTTCATACTTTGAGCATAGTGGTATTATTAAAGAGTTATCAAACTTACAAAAGAAGTGAACAAACAAATAAAAACTGGACTGGTCATCTTCCCTTGGCTGCTTCACCACTACGCACAACTTTAGTCCTTGGCAACGGAGCAACATTAGTCTTTGGCAAGTATGGTGGTTACCTATCTTGATGATCAGAAGAAGCAAAGGAGCCACTAAGGTCAGTGGACATCTCAAGGGACTCCGAGGCATAAAGCCAAAATTTGGGGAGAAACAAGTCCTGAAGACCAAGATGGTATATAGACGAAAACATAACGTACTTATACATGCATGTGGTAGAGTACAATCCACAACTATATCTAAAAACGATCAGAATAATATTTACTGTAACAAAAGATGACAGCAAGCACACCTGCATGCAATCAGTCCACGTAAGCGTGACAACACCCAGATAAGATATCTCCACATATGGGGTCCACAGAATTATCACCTCTATATCTTATCTCTTATCTCAAGACTTGTCAACCACATGGGGTTATGCTTGCATATCACCCTTTGTGCAGCAAGCATTACTCAATGGATAAACAGGATTAATCAAATTGTTGAACCTTTCAGCTTACATTCAAACAAGTAATTCAAAGAATGTCAAAGTGCTTATTTTGAAAATGGAAATGGAGTGTCAATATGTGACGCTAAAAATCTAAAGGGAAAATACCTATATACCCCTAGAATCATATGTATTCTTAGATATACCCCTGAAATTTGACTATTAGATTGTATACCTCTCAAATCGAAATAAATCATCGATTATATCCCTATAGTTAATTTGCCATCAGAATAGGAGGAATATTCCATCCTCAGATGGAAAATAGAGGCAAAAGGATGAAAATACCCATCTGAGAGAGAGAGAGTGATGCGGGACAGTCAGGAAGAAGAGGAAGAAGGAGAAGAACGGGCCTCACGCCCAGGAAGAAGCCATCATGCGGGAAGACGGCTGCTGCAAATTTTCTTTCAAATCTTTGTTAACCTTCCAACAAATGGATTACAACATTATTTATAGGGACAAAACCCTAATGACCCTCTTTGACCTTTTATTGGACTAAAATACCCTTAGACTTAAAAATGGGGCAAAATCCGGACCCTAAAATACCTAGAAAATAGAAAACACGCTATTGGGCCTCTATCGGGCCTTATTCTTACAACCAAAGACTCAAATAACTAAAGTAAATACATCAATAATGTGGGAACTCTTCATCAAGCCATGAAGATGCTATTATCGCCGAATTTGCAACGTCCATAGTCCCACTTCCGCATCATTCTCCCCCTCTTCGAAAAAATTCATCCTCAAATTTCGAAGTGTCGAAATAGGACGAAAACAAATACCAGAGAATGATTATAGAATTCCGTGCAAGCAATCGTACCAAGAATCTTGAGTCATTGGCCAACATGCGCCTCGTAAAAATCTAATCATACCAAATCACCAAGAGACGGCTCCATAAATAACTCGGCATCAGAAGGAACAACTGACGAAGCATCTTCAAATATATGTTGTTGATCAAGTATAACCCAGACATAAGAAATAAATTCTGATCCCAAATGTCATCAAAAACTACTGTTAAGATACTCTCAAAAGACCAGCAAAGGGCGAGTGCGCAATCATCTACCAAATCAAACCCAAAATCAACAAACAAGTTTTGATCCCCCTTGTCCTATAATGCCGGCATCTCTTCTTCATACTCTTCGCCTAATGCGGGTTCGGCTTCATAGATCACATCATGAATCGTGGGCTTGGCACTAGCAGAAACATGCTTAGGAAAATGAAATTTACCAGGTAAATGTGGTGGCTAGATAATGCAGATAAATTGGTCGGGCTCTATGGTAACTTGTCGCTCTACCATTCAATCTCGTCCCAAATTGATGTAAGAACCCGATGGAACAATAGTACACCATGCTCCATCAAAACAACAAATAGGCTTTCTTGGGGCGCCACCAACAAATTGACGATAAACTCCACAAAGACTCGTTCATCCTCAACGATAATTTCACCAATTTTTAATAACAAATCAACAAGAGACTGAAAGATATAATCATACCGACATTGTTCATCTAACATCACCTTTGCCCACGTCTCATTCGGCAAAGAGACAATGTAATTGAATTCTATTTAGTAAAGTGTAAAACAATACATCGAATACCTGCCGAGCTAGATGTGCTGCCCACATGTCGAACCGCACTGCTACGCACACGCACAGGCACACGTGGTCACGCAGTAGATAGATTTGATTGTATTAGATCGAGCAGGTGAGGCACACGAGCAACCAGGCAAGTCAGTGCGGGCGAGCAAAACACAGTCGTTGGCCCTATAGGGTGGGTCCTCATGCAACAGGGACGGCATTGGGTCGTCTGGCACCTGCTGAAGGCCGTGGGGTGGCGAGAAATGCCCGTGGGTGGGCGTGAGGGGCATGGCCAACCGCTGCAGGCCGCTGGCGACAAGGAATGTCGCGGGTAAGTGTGAAGGGTGCAGTCGTCACCTGCTGCAGCTTGTGGGGAAGCAGGAGAGCCACGGGGCGGGCACGTGGGTGAGGCGAGGCACACACCGACCAGCACGTGGGTGAGCGGGACCATGGAAGGCAGGATTGATCGGATCGGGATCACTAGGCACCGATCCGATCCGAATCGAGATCGGATCGCAAGATCCCACGGATCCAAGGGAAGTCTAGCCGATCCTGGTTCGGCCAGTCTACAAAATAGATTTAAAAAAATTAAGAAAAATTCATAAAAATTAGGAAAAACAGCAAAAATGAGGGAAAATCTGATAAATTGAAAGAACTAACATTTGCATCAAAAATAAAAACATCAATCATACATGCATTCATAGTATATGAAACATAAGACTTTGTGTATTATTACTATTATAACAATACAAGAAAAGCATAAAATATTAAAGACTTTGTGTATTATTTACCTGAATACCATTTAAGTAAATGTTAGAATTTGTAGTTTCATTTACTTAAAATATAACATGTAAATAAGGAAGTACCTCCCATTTGAATCTAATAAAAATATAAAAAAATCATATCTCTTATGAATAAAAAGTCAACTCTCCCATACAAGAAGAAAATCGTGATTTTGGTGATTCCATCAAAATAACGACTTTCTAATCTCTCATAATTTGATATATTTAAAATTTTTTAATTCAAATAAACTCAATAGAATATTAAAAATCTAAAATCCGGTAAAAAAAAGTCAAACGTGCAGATGGCTTCTCCTAGAGAGTCTCTCTCCTACTGATAGCATTTAATCTGCTTGAGACCTCTCAGAATTTGGCCAAACTAAGCTATCATCACCCAAACTCATGAGTGTCATGGGTTTGGGTGATAATAGCTTAGGTTTGACCAAAATCCTGAGAGGTTTGGGTGATGATAGCTTAGGTTTGACCAAAATCCTGAGAGATCTCAAGCAGACTAAGTGATGTTAGTAGGAGAGTGGCTCCCTTGGAGAAGTCATATGCACATTTGACTTTTTTTTACCGAACTTTAAATTTTTAATATTCTATTGGGTTTATTTGAATTATGAACTTTTAGATATGTCAAATTATGAGAGATTAGAAAGTTGTTATTTTAATAGAATCACCAAAATCGTGATTTTCTTCTTAGATAGGAGAATTAATTTTTTATTGGTAAGAGATGATTTTTTGATATTTTTATTAGATTCATATAGAAGGTACTTCATTATTTACATGTAATATCTTAAGTAAATGAAACTACAAATACTAGCATTTACTTAGGAGAAACGGATTGGATCAATCTGGAATCGACCTAGAGTCGGCCGACCAAGATCGATCTAGACCAATCCAGACCGATTTTAGTCGACTCCGGCCGATCCACCTGGAAGTCTAGGCGATTCAGGGACTTCCCCCCTGAATCAGATCCCCAACCATCGATCCCATCCAGGATCGAGCGATCCTGGGCCGATCCTGGCAATTTTGCCTTCCATGGCCAGGACATGTGTGGGGATCCGTGTAGGCCTTTGTTCCCAAACTGGGGGTGGAGAAAAAGGGCTCCACAGGGTCGCGTTGCAGGGTGGCGACTGTGGGCAGGGTGGCGGCTAGCCAAGCCGGCAATAAGGGCAAGGCACCTGCGGGTGTCGTGGGGGCTCGCGGGTGTCGCGGAGGTCGTGACAGCCTTGCGAGGTGGTCGCGGGCTGCCTCTAAGCGGCTTTGCAGGGGCGTGGTGATGGCAGGGGCCCACAGTGGGGTGCCAATTATCCCTTCGCACCAAGAGAGAGAGAGAGGCACGAGAGGAAGTACAAGGCTGGGGGGTTTCGCAATGGCTAGGGGATTGGTGGATCCATGGGGCGAAGCACGGGGGGCAGAAGACGGCTCACGCCTAGGAAGAAGCCATCACGACTGGAAGACGATTGCTGTAAAGTTTCTTTCAAATCTTCGTTAACCTCCCAACAAATGGATTACAACATTATTTATAAGGACAAAACCCTAATAACCCTCTTTGACCTTTTATTGGACTAAAATACCCTTAAACATAAAAATGGGGCTAAATCCGCACACTAAAATACCTAGAAAATAGAAAACACGTTATTGGGCCTCTGTCGAGCGTTATTCTTACAACCAAAGACTCAAATAACTAAAGTAAATACATCAATAATATGAGAACTCTTCGCCAAGCCATAAAGATGTCGTTATCGCCGAATTTGCATTGTCTGTAGTCCCACTTCCGCATCATTGCCCAATAACGTGTTTTCTCTTTTCTAGGTATTTTCGGGTGCAGATTTGCCCCATTTTTAGGTCTAAATTTTCTTTAGTCAAATAAAAGGTCAAAGAGGGTCATTAGGGTTTTGTCCCTATAAATAATGTTGTAATCTATTTGTTGGGAGGTTAATGAAGATTTGAAATAAATTTTGCAGCAGTCGTTTTCCCGCTGTAATGGCTTCTTCAGACACGAGGCACGTACTTCTCCTTCTTTCTCTCTTCTTCCTGACTGTCCCGCATCAGAGAGCCTCCACCGTAATCTCCTCTCCTCCAACTTGATTGTCGTAGCCCCCCCCCCACCCCTTCCCATTACTATGGTGTCAGGGATGACGAGGAATAGGGGGGAGAGAGAGAGCACAAGTGGGGACGCTAGCAGGGGTTTGGCGGGGGTTGGAGGGAGCCCCAGCCACTTTCGTCCCCGGCAAGGAGGCCACCCTCGATCACCACATCACCTGCCGCCTCATCCAAGTAGGGGTCACAGACGTGTTCGGGATCATCGATGTGTTCGAGGGTCAATGTTTTAATAAGAATTAATCGGTCCAAGTCGGATGACCCCCCCTAAGGATTATTTGGACCAATTAATCGGCGAGTCGGCAGCCTCAAGTTTAAGTCGGTTATTTTTTCAGGATTTTTTTTTCATTTTTTATGCATGGTTGTCATTGATCGTTAGTGTTGAGGGTGTATGTCTTCATACCTAAAGATATAAGCGTCGCAAAAAAAAAGTTCACTGAATTAATACCATTACAAAATTTAATTTTGAAACAAGATTTTGCTATTGAATCATAAAATTAATATTCTTACAAAACTTGACCTAATTAAAATTTTCATAATTCGAATAAATCACGAAGAATATTAAAAATTTAAGCGTTCGGCAAAATAAATCAAACATATATGTGACTTCTGTAAAAGATTAAGTGTTGTCAGTAAGAGAGTGAGCCTCCTTAGAGAAGTCACATGTACGTTTAATTTATTTCACCGAACTTTGAATTTTAGTGTTCTATGTGATTTATTCGAATTATGAAATGTTTAGTTAAACTAAATTATGAGGGATTAGAAAGCGCCAACATTTTGATGGAATCTCTAAAATCATGATTTTCTTCTTCGACTGGAGAATTGACTTTTTTAAGGTAAAAGATATGATTTTTCTGATAATTTTTATTAGATTCAAATGGGGGGGGAGGAGTACTTCCTTATTTACATGTAATATCTTAAGTAAACGAAATTACAAATATAAACATTTCCATGAATGATATTCAAGGGAATAAGTTATTAATCCTTGAATCATAGGACATATGCCACCCCACCCTATTCAACACTTCAACCTCACCCTATTTGATCACCTCATCGTCGAGCCTAACCTCAATAACGTAGACTGCTGTAACGAGCTCAACACCCAGTACGTCACCGATAGGTACTCCCGTTCCCACGAGATGGGCACCTATGTTCTTTTGCTTCTCTAATGAATCATCCCCCACCCAAAGGCTTCTACTATGAGATACACATTGGTTTGCATAGCACAAGGCCTGCCAGGTTAGTCCCCTTCATCAAGTAGTGGCCACGAGCAACACTAATCCCCGTCACTACCCAATGTCGTGATGGAATGCAGCCTCTTAAACGCACGGGTCTGTGGCATATCAGGAGAGGAAAGATGATATCAACATCTAATTATGATGGTTGGGGGCGCCTACATGGTGACCTTCACCGTCGAGGGGCACAACCTCTGGTTCCGGTGGCAGGGGGCATCAGCAGGGAGAGCAGTGGCCCCTGTGGGTGCTGTTGAACCCTAAAAAGTTGTGGTGGATATCTACCAGAAGAACTGCCAGGATCCATTTATAGTGGTCCAACAGTTACTTAGGTAGCCCATTTTGGTTTCTTAAGTAATAAGGATGAAGTTCCCTTTAAGGGGTGCTTTAAAAGCAAAGTAAAATTATTGCTTAAAGTAACCCCATGGTTGCTTAGGTAATATTGGGTCCAAGTGCCCCCCAAGTTAAGCAAGGGAGCCTATTTATTCAATTGGCAGCAAGTCCTCCAGGGGAGCTAAGGTTCAAGGAAAAACGACGCTTCAAGAACAATGCAGCACGGAAGAAATCCGGCAGCACAAGGTCTATAAGACCAAGTACAAAGAACACTTCACAGCGGGAGCTCCAAGGATTTGCAAATCCGACTCTTCACCGAGCAAAACTCCAGAGAAAGGGACAGGACTCCAGCAGCACCAACACCCCTTGAATGGGGCATATGGGGGCCTATTTATAGGCAAAACCCTAAGCCCTCCCCAACCGATGGAAGTCCCATCGGTGGAGGGGCAATTCCCCCTAACCGATGGAAGCCCCATCGGTTGGGAGGGGAACCTCCCCCAACCGATGATACCCCCATCGGTTGGAGGGGTATTTACCCCAAACGATGGGAGGTCCATCGGTTGGAGGGGATTTTCCCCCAAACCGATGGATTGTCCATCGGTTAGAGGGGTAAAACCCCCAACCGATGGTCCTACCATCGGTTGGAGGGGATTTTCCCCCTAATCGATGGGGGTACCATCGGTTAGACCCCTCCCATCGGTTAAAAGGGGGGCCCACTCCCTCATGCGCATGTAAAGGGGCCTCAACCCCTATAAAACCCCCTTGCACCCCCTAGGGGCAAGGGAGTTCCCTTTTGGCTTCTCCCCTCCAAAAAAAAAAAAGGGTGCTTTCCCCTCCAAAAAATCCAGAAAAAAAGGAAAAAAGCTTTCTCTCCCAAAATCTCCTCACTTGTTCTTCAAGTTTCTCCGCTCAGTGTGTAGGTATCGATCCTCCCCAGGTCCGGTAAAAAAGTTCTCGCTCTCGACAAGCGCAAAGAAAAGAAGATTGCCTCCATACGGCATCGACATCTCCTTCATCCCCCTCCATGCGGAGCTAGCCTCCATGGAGGGCTTCTCAAAGAAATCATGATACGGTCCATGCCCCCACATCGAGCAAGACTCTGTGGGGGTAATATCCTTCGGGGTTTAAATACCTTCTATATCGAGCAAGACTCTATGGATATATGGTATTTAAATATCTTTGTACTCGTGCTCTAAATGCCTCCATATTGAGCAAGACTCTATGGGTACGCGCATTTAGATGCACATGTTCTCCCCGCCCGTCGAGCAAGACTCTGGGATGGGTGAGTGTTGTGCTCGTATGGGTATGCGTCTTCTACGAAGACATACTCATATGCTCACAACGTTGTGCTTATATGTATATGTTTCTTAGAGGAGACTCTGCCCAAGCGGAGGTTCTGCCCAAGAACATATCCATATAATCACAATCCCGTGCTCATATGTATATGTTTTCTTAAGGAAACTCTGTCTAAGCGGAGGTTCTGCCCGAAAACATACTCATATGTTCACAACTCTGTACTTATATGTATATATTTCCTAAAGGAAACTCTGCCCAGGCAGAGGCCCTGCCGAAAAATATATCCATATATTCACAAATATTGTGTCTATATGTATATATTTCCTTAAGAAAACTCTGCCTAAGCAGAGGTTCTGTCCGGAAACGTATTCATGTACTCACAAAAGATTGTGTTCATGTGTGTGTGCTTTCTAAAGGGAACTCTGCCTAAACGGAAGCTCTGTCGAGAATATATCCATATGTTCACAGAAATATGTTCATGTGAATATGTCTTTTAAAAGGAAACTCCGCCCAAGCGGGGGTTCTGCCCAAAAGCATATCCATATGTCCATAAATATATATGTGCATATGTGTGTATTTCATGGGGACACCCTGTTTAAACAGGAACTCTCCCCTAAAAGTCAATACAATCATATGTCCATCAAATTCATACTCATATATTCGCGCGATAACTTCGCCTATGCGGGAGCGCTGCCCAAATTCACAGCATACACAAATTCTAAATCAATTCACGGGTATACACCCGTTCACTTTCAAAATCATACATCAAGTCCTCAAAAGGGGAACTCATACTCCTTTTCAGAATAAAATTCTAAAGCAAACAACATATCCGGATATTAAATAAAATCACAGGTATATGCCCGCATGCTTCTCAAACTATATTTCGAAACTCAAAAGAAATCTATACTCCCTTTCAAACAAAATGAAATTCTTTTCTCAGAATGAAATTCTTCTTTTCAAAAATGAAATACCTTCTTCAAAAGAATGAATCCTTTTCTTCAAGTCAAAATTCATTTTGTCCGACAATGATAAAAGGGGAAAACACCGTATTACAATTTTCTGAAAACGCATATTTCCTCGACTTTGCTATCAATGGTATTCGAGTTAAAACCGATGTTAAAATAACATCAAGGGCTTTTAACCTGATGTAAACAAAACATCGATTCCGATCGATGGAGACAGGGGTCCAGCACACGCTACCCTAATCGCCTGATGAATAAAAATCGCGGAACCCATAAAGTTCAAAAACAAAAGTGGCGCACTTGTCCATTCCATGGACATCAAATTTTTCTCTCCGCACAGCGCGGACTTTTACTTCTGTCTGTTAGACAGGCTGGCACGTCCCGCAAGGCTAAAGAAATAAATCGAAATAAATAACAAATCAAATCAAACTCAAATGCCAAAACCATGGTTCAAAAACTCGGCCGGATCGGGATCGGATCAGCCGAGTCGGCTCGGTTTTGGCCTCCCGATCCGAGCCGGGGTACCAGCCGCCGGTCCCTGCATGCGGATCGGGCCGGCTCGGCTGGGCTCGCCGAGCCCGGCCCGATCCGCCTCGGATCGGCCCGAGTTCAACCTTGTCATGGGCCGAGTCTAGGCCGATCCCAGGCTGAGTTCAGGCCGAGTCCACTCTGATTTCAGGCCTTATTTACCTGAACATCATTTAAGTAAATGATTTCATTTACTTAAGATATTACATGTAATAAGGAAGTACCCCCCATTTGAATCTAATAAAAATATCAAAAAAATCATATCTCTTACCAATAAAAAGTCAACTCTCCCATCGAAGAAGAAAATCGTGATTTTGATGATTTTAGCGAAATGCTAACTTTCTAATCTCTCATAATTGGTCTATCTAAAAATTTGATAATTCAAATAAACCATATGGAACACTAAAAATCCAAAGTCCGGTAAAAAAGTCAAACGTGCATATGACTTCTCCAAAGGAGCCACTCTCCTACTGACAACACTTAGTCTGCTTGAGACCTCTCAGGATTTGGTCAAACCTAAGCTATCATCACCTAAACTCATGAGCTTTCACTTTTAATTGAAAAGAAACTAGAAAGTGACAATTCTCATGACTTTGAGTGATGATAGTTTAAGTTTGACCAAATCCTGAGAGGTCTCAAGTAGACTAAGTGCTGTCAGTAGGAGAGTGGCTCTCTTGGAGAAGTCATATGCACGTTTGACTTTTTTTACCGGAATTTGAATTTTTAGTGTTCCATATGGTTTATTTGAATTATCAAATTTTTAGATAGGCTAAATTATGAGAGATTAGAAAGTTAGCATTTCGCTAAAATCATAAAAATCGTGATTTTCTTCTTCGATGGGAGAGTTGACTTTTTATTGGTAAGAGATATGATTTTTTTGATTTTTTATTAGATTCAAATGGGGGGTACTTCCTTATTACATGTAACATCTTAAGTTTTACTTAAATGATGTTCAGGTAAATAAGATATACACATGTATAAGGGGTCGATCCAGCCACCCCTGGCTCAGCCAGGATCGGCCCGAATCGGCCGATCCCGTATCAGGATCGGCCGATCGGATCGGTTTTTGGCCGGCCGATCCGATCCCGATCCCCGGGTTTTTGAACCTTGGCCAAAACACCAAAGATAAACCGAAGAAAAGCAAAAATTTCCGCGTGTCCATAGGTGCCCACCAAGGGTGCAGCAGGGATTGAGGGGAGCCGACAGGAGGTGCGGCAAGGGCTGAGGGCAGCCGGACTGGGTCTCTCCCTCTAGTTCCAGTGAGTGGGTGGATGGGGGGTATGTGTGTGTAAGTGAGTGAGAGAGAGTGGATGGGAGGTGTGCGCGAGGGGGGGGATTGGAGGTGCCAACAAGGGTCCAATGGGGGTGCAGCGGGGGTTGGGGGCGTCGGAGGTCCCCCTCCAATTCTGGTGGATGGGTGAGAATGGATGGTAGTATCAACCGACACTGATACGTTTTGGTCGAAATGTATCGATTTCAGACCTAGCTGATACTGAACCATAGTCCAAAACCAGCAGAAACTAGATGAACTCCCCTCTTAAGAAGAGTTCAAGTCCACCCAATATGCGCAATACGTCCAAAACCGATCCATTTCGGTTTCAGATCCGGCCGGAATTGAAACCAACCTTGTGGGTAAGAGAGAGAGAGAAAAGGTGAGAGAGAGTTACAGATGAAAGAAAGTGATTAAAAATATTTTAAAAAAATAAATAGAAGGCAAATTAGTCTTTTCCCATTCTTAACTCAATAGTGGTTGAGTTAAATGAATGGGATGAAACAGCAAGAGCATACATGATGATTTTTTTCGATTTGAAAGATATATAATCTAATAGTCAAATTTCGGAAGTATAACCAAGAATACATATGATTCTAGGGGTATATACGTATTTTTCCCAAATCTAAACGACAAACTCCACTTCCTAGCTTCCTGATATTGAAATGAACAACCTATATAATATAATATTATATATTTATTTATATATATATATCAGCTGGTTACAAAATCAATGAGATACAGATAAAAAGTAGCTCAAGCCTCAAGGTTTCTAGAATTAGGGAAACATGTAGATAAAAATTGCTTCAAGGAAGCCACAAACTGAAAGCATCACAAATGATAAGATATCAGTATCAAACTTTAAAAATACAGATGAACAAATAGTAAGATATTAATGGTATTTAACCTTAGCATGACATAATACTACGCTATTACTAGAATAAGCATAACAAATGAGACAAAAACATATCACTTTGTTTGGAAAGCAGCTCATGGCAAGAAGGGCATATACATGCAGGGGGGAAAAATGAAGAGCTGGAGTCGGTATCACCAACTGGCTGGATGAGTCACCCTGAGCTGGAGCTGCAGTGTTCTGCCTCCTTGCTGCAATCCCTCCTGGAATGCCTTCCCAAGGAGCAATCCCATGCCACATATGCTCTTCATCCAAAAGATAATATAGACCCAGCTCTCAAGCAACTTGCCACCCTATCACCTCCCCAAATGTATTGGTGGCACACACCCATCACCTGCCCGGCTGTCTCTCATGCTTGCAACTGTTCCTCTCTCCCTGACTCTTTCCTACTAGAATGGGCCTTCCCACAAATACGATATCACTGTTTAATAACTTGTACATACACTAAGACAACTGACATACAAATCAGTTAAGAGGCAAAAATCTACTATATCAGCATGCTTAATTTATCAAATCGCAGTTACTTAACTATGAATTAATCAAATCTTCACACTACATGCTTAAGAGCTCAATCAGGAGATTCAGCCCTTAACCATCTGCACTACATTCGGTTTGAATCAGAAGAGAAAATTGTAAACATGCCTGAAAAGACCAATACGCTTGGAGTCTATCCATAATTTGTCCCATGTATTTTACCCCGAGTAAGGATTAGCGTATATTACTAAATTAGCAAATCTAATTTTGACATATGGAAGCTAAGGAGTTGATTTAAGTTTATCACATCCACTATTATTTTGGAGTTTAAACCACAAAGGGGCTCCTTAAGTTATGCAGAGAATAGGCCACTATTTTTACCAATGACACATTAAAAATATGATTTTGCTAGCCCATTTTTGTGTCATCAACAGTCCAAAATCAGATATCATGGTACTTATATAACAAAGTCCTCATTTTCAGTATAAAACAGATTTGGAGAAAATAAAAAAACAATGAAGAACTGTAAGCAATAAGAAACCATGTAAAGAGGATAAAAATAAACCTGTAGGGAAAGAATAGCACGATCAGTGAACCTCTTCACAGACGAAGGTACACTCTCTGGAAGAGTTTTTGCTACCCTTTCTAACTCTTGATGCTGTTGTTTAGCAGTTACTCTATCAGGACCACTGTAGAAATCAACAAGTTCTTTCAAGACTGGTGCCCTTTCCATTGTTTCTTTTACTACTTCCTGCAGAGGTTGGGAAGACATTAACCATGAGACGAAAACACACTTTGACAGCTGATAATACAAATGGTTTCCAATTGAATTATACTTCAAACAAACCTATTCCACAACAATGCTTCTCAAGGAAAACTCCATGCAGTTTCTTGTGCTTTATCAGGAATATAGATAGAAAAATAGGCACACACATTGCCAAATAGGTAAGTCAGAGGTCACATCACATATCAAGCACAAGAAAGAAAAATAGCTAATGTGGCAAAGAAGCCATTCTAGGCCAAGTTTTTCCATGTCCGATCAGGTGCAACAATAACATCCCACTCTAGGAAAACCCAGAAACTACAAAACGTAATGTTACATTAGAGCTCATTGAATTGATGCTTCCTGTCCAGATAGTTTTCAACATGTGGTTTGGTTTCGTCCTGCAGCGTGTAGTAACTGTTTGTCATGTGAAGTTATGCCTGTTGGCACTATTTGCCACTACATACATGAAAGTATGTTATCAAACACAGGGTGTTTGTGGAGATTCAAGGTGTAAATAAATGCAGAGATGAACTAGTCCGTAGGTACTTTCTGCTCCTTAAAATGTCTAAGAAGTACAGACAAAGCCTATCTTATATGCAGCTGCTCGTAGTTAGCAGTGGCAATGGGTCCAGTAAGCCAGGTTAAATTCAGGTCAAGACAGAGTATGAAAGTCACTTACAGGGACCTGAACTGACAGAGATTTGGGTTAAAACTGCAAGATTCATCATCTTGGTCAGGGTGGGCTAGGGACAAAATGGATGGCCATACCAACTACCAAGTCGGTGCATTCGATCAGAGAATCTGACCCTAACCAAACAGGTCCCACTTCAAAGCTTCTGACCATCAACCAAATTCTAAAGGTTGAATCAGGTCAGGTCGACAGATCAAGTTAGATATCCTGGGTCAATTTACAGCCAGGCAAATTCATTTTGTAGATGCATGGGATGAAAATTTACTCAAATACCAATTATAAGATAAATACATTAGACAACTGAATTCTACAGAGCATCCAAATGTGCAATCCGCCTTGTGATGGCTTGGGAAGGCCAATCTGTACTAGAGAGGCTTCAAATCTCCCCACCCTCACCAAAGGCCTCCATGCATGAAGACAGTGATAGAGAGAGAATGAATGTGAATATGGAGAGACTCATCTTCTTAGCTGGCAACAACTCTTGAGATCTAGTGTGCTTTTGATGTACCTCAAGGAAGGAAGAAGCCTAGAGAAGGCTGAAGAGTAGAAGAGAGCTACACAAAAGGGAGGTAACACAACCACGCAGCATTCCAGCAAGTAGGAAACTTGGTGGGAGTTAATAAGCCTTTATCCCAAACCAATGTTCTTTACGAGTTTGTGATAGCTATCATAGCTTATAAAAGCAGTCATCATGATGAGAAAATGAGAACGATGATGTTCTTACATTACATGAAGTTTATTTCAAGAATGCCGACAATAGGTCAACTGCTTATGCTAATAAAAGTATGGAGAAGAATTGTATAAAATGTGTCAGAGATATATTTCCACAGCCAGATTTTCAATGTACAGATGAATAGTGTACCTTGTCTCCACTTCTGCAGGTCATGAGATTTGAAGTATAGAATCTATAGACAGTCACTTCCTCTAATTTTTTTTGGGTTGATCGGTGAAGTCTTGAGCATGATGTGGAACAAAGCAAGTGTATGTAGACAGATTCAGATGGCACAATAGGAATAATCATATTGTTTGGAAGCACCAAGTGTATGCTAATGATATACCATCGTTTACATCCATAAAAATTGACAAGGTCAGCAGCATAAAGTTTTTCTGAGAATCATGGAGAAAGCAACTGCTTTGAAGATTAATTTCAAGGAAAGTGAATTCGCAGGTTCCGTCAATGATAATGAGGTTAGATCAAGAGTGCAGACAATGCTGAAATGTAAGTGGAAAGCCTTTTTACCAAATAGTCAGCTTTACCTTTGATAGATGCATCTCCAAGAATCATGAAGAAAGTAAGTGCTTTGAAGATTAATTTCAAGGAAAGTGAATTAGCAGGTTCCGTCAATGCTAATGAGGTTAAATCAAGAGTGCAGACAATGCCGAAATGTAAGTGGAAAGCCTACAATAATTGGAGTTTTGGACGTTCAAACTGCACCCTGCAGAAACTTCAGAGGACCAGTAGGTTCAGAATCTATTCTCCTTTTAGTAAAGGTTGACATTGTATAGGGGTACAAATAGGATCAGATAGATCCAGACCTGATTCGAGAGTATTCGTTCTATCCAGTTGCAGAGCTTCCCATATACCCAAATTTCAAAACTGGGTCTTCACCCAAACCCACGCAACCTTATCCAATCAGTAAGTAGACCTCCGTAAAGAGATCCACCAAAATGCCTCTTCCCATAACAAGATCAGACAACCCTAGGTAGCTCAGGCTCCTTTCAGCAGCACACCTTTCTGAACCCCCAGAAAGTCAACATGTGAGCAAATTTATATGATGGCACGTGTGGAGGTAATCAAGAAGTTATGGCACAACACCTTGCCGGATTTGGCTTGCTGGTGTCGGCTGCTTCAAGCAGGCACAGCAGCTAATTAGAAAGAATTTCCCTTCTCTCTCACCAATTCTAAATGCTTTGAAAATGGCTCTCTTATTTCCTTCTCCATTTGGTTCCTACTTCCTATTCTTCACTTGTCTGGGTTCTCCTTTCTTGGGTAGTTTCTTCTGTCATAAATGGTAACCAAAACTTTGTCATATACCACTTCCTCACATGTCAATGTGATTTGATATTCCCCTGCAATTTGTTCTATTCTCAAGTTGTTGCATGCACACGCAATTGCTGTACCCATTCTTAGGTTCTCCTCCCTCATCAAACCCCACGGTCCTCATGGTTGGAGAACTTAGAGCTTGTGGTGTTTTCACCTTTAAATTTTACTCTTTTTGCTTGTGTAGATTACATTAGAATGTCTGTGTCCATCTTAGCCTCAGAGATATTTTTGATATTATCAGCTTTGTCTAGTAATCTTCTGAAATTGCATTTCTCTTCATTATGCTGCATGTAGTTCTATGGTGTGGCAACAGATTTATACTGGTCTATGCGAGTTCAGATGGGTCCAACAAAGCCAGATCCAAATGTATCTACTATGATGGAATCTATCAGGGTCTGGGTCTATATACTATTTTATGAATCCACGTCCTATCCAGATGCTGATGAGATCTACTCAGATTTAACCATTTTGAGCCTAATCTTGTCAAAACAGCATTCTCCATATTAGCTGCATATTTATATATAGATCTTCAAACTTAAAACAACATTTGAAGAAAAAAGGCACAATAAGAAGTTTTTTTTTCTTTTAGAAAGAGAAAAAGAAAAACACAGCTGGGAGCCTGTAAAGAAGTAGGCTGTCCATAGGCTGAAGAAGATATTTACTTTGGAGGGGGAATTCAACATCCAGGGGGAGGATTCTGCATTAAGAGGCAAACTATTTGTAAGCTGAATAGGGAAGGAGTTGGATCAGCACTAACTGGAAGTCTGAAAGTGTTAAATCACTCTCCTATCTGAATACCCTAAAGGTCAGGGAGAAGAGGAGCATCTTCTATGACAAAGGATAGTAGTGAAATTTTATTTTCTAGGAGAAATCTCTATCTGCTGCTAGCAGAATATCACTACATGGAGGGTGATTCCATCCAATGAGGATATAGCTGAAGTAGCTACAGAGTTCAAGCAGCACAATGGTCAGCCCAACATATTAGGGAGGATTCTTCGCTTAAGCAGGCTGCTCACCGAAGATTTCCAAGGTTCTATTGCACAAATGGAAGTGGTTATACAGTAGGAATTGGCACAAAGACCATTCCATATTAAGGAGGAGCAGTTACTAGCAGTTGCCACTCTTAATGTGATGGATCGATTGTACAAACAGTCCCAGGTTAGAATTTTACCTGTCAATCCACAAGAAGATTACATTTGGCAATAAATGTAGGCTTCAGGCATAATAATCCAGAGTAAAGTGTGACTAATTCCAGTAAAAGCCTACAACAAATCGATCCCAAAAAAAATACAAAAAAAGGAATAATGAGGAATAGCACAAGAAGATTTACCTCCCACTCTTCCTGACTCCCTATCCCTTCATACTGCATGAGAAACGGCTTCATCTTCTCAAGGGCTTCGGAGAGACTGAGCGGGGGATTCTCATCAATGTCAGGATTGTTGTTGAACTCCATGTGGTACTCAGGCTCGAATTCAAACTACAGAAACAACAAAAATTCTCAAGTGAAACATAAAGAAACAGCACCACCAAATGAGTGGAGAACCATTCTGGCCCATCCTTGCGTTAAGCATCATACCGAATAATTAGTATGGAGCGCTTCCAGATAGGCGTCCTCCATTGGCGAAGGCAGCACGTGCCCACTCATCTCCTCGAAAGCTTCCTTCAGTTGGGCCATGTTCTCCTCTCCCATCCTCTTAGCCAGCTTCTCCCCATCCGCGTTGTCACCCAGAAAGAGCCCCGTTCCATAGTATTCGTCGGGATCACGGGCTCGGCCCCGCCCGCCGAACCTGCCCCCCCGCCCCCTCCAGGCCATCCCACCCCTTTCACCCCTGCCTCTGAGCCCTCTCCCCGTTTGGCCTCTCCCGCCACCGGATAGGATGTCCATGGCATTCTTCGTCGCTTTTTCTCGGTCAAGCATCCTCGGCGGCGAAATAGCCGGTCTTGCCCTGCCGGAGCCTCCCCTCGGAACATGGTCGGGCGGGCTCCGGGGGCGGAGGTGCCGGTTCTCCTGCGGAGCCGTTGGGCGAGGCGCCGCTGGGCCGGTTGGCTTACCCCGGCCGAACGCACCGTGGGGCAAGCCGAATGAGAGGCCGAAGGGGAGTGGGGCGCCCTCGGACGCCTTCATTTCGCCTCCTTGATCCACGAACTGGTCCGGCGCGTGGCCTTCGCGACGGAAGAAGATGGGTTTCTTGGGGCCATCGGGATCGGGCGGGGTAGCAGAAGGGACACCGCCTCTGCCGCGGCCGCGGCCGGCGGCGGCGGGCGGGGAAGGCGGGCGGGAGGAAGGTGGCGGTGGAGGCAGCGAGCCCCGGCCGCGGCCGAAGGCGGCAGTGGGAGGCGGCAGGGGAGGGTTTACGGAAGACGACCAGGAGAAGGACCGGAACACGGGGGGCTGAACCTGACCGTGGCCGAGGCCGGATGGAGCGGAGCCCGCCCCGTCGTCATCGGCGCGATCGAGTTCGTACTGAGGCCTTCCCAATGGCCCAGGCGGGAGCGGGGGACCAGTGTCGTCATCGGCGCGATCGAGTTCGTACTGAGGCTTTCCCAGTGGGCCAGGAGGAGGCGAGGGCGGGGCCCCGGCACCGCGGCCACGGCCGCGGCCACCGCCACCGCCACCGGCGCCGGAGAAGGTGGAGAATGCATTGGAGGAGGAGGCGAGGAACGGGTAGCAGGAAGCGGAGGCCGGGGATGCTGCGGCTAGCCTGCCCAGGCTTCTCATGGTGCTATGAAGCTGCTGCTTTGCTTGGTGGTCGCTGGGTTTTGGGGGGCTGCGCGGTCCGGTTTTTGGTCCAGATGAAGAAAAGACCATGGTGCGTACACTGTTACTTTGCCATCACAAAAGAAGCACCCAACGAATGCTTTTTCGAGAGCAACTTAAATTTTAAATCTAATTTCGGAAGAAAAAAAATATCATGCTGCTATTCTTTTGCATTTTTAATCACACAAATTCAGCCATCAAGAATGTCAAATTTAAGTTATTCACGTAGATCATATAGGCCAGTGGCCAAGGCCACAGGCGAACACCCACCTACCTGGGTTTCAATTTAAGATCTCTCTCTTCTCAATCCTTCTCAAACCTCGCCTTAATGTCCAAACCCCCTATTTAAAAAGAATAAAATTCAAGTTATTCATACCCTCATCCAATGATAAGGGCATGAAAAAACCAATATCCTTGATTTATTTATTTATTTTTGTAAACTAGTATATGACTGATGGATAAAAAATAATAACATAAACAAATAATTTATCAGGAATATAGTATACAGACGAATCCATCGAAAATTTTCTGGATTTATCTGAAATGCAAGCCTAACATAAACCAACTCTAAATTGGCTCATGAAAAAGATACAAACGAGAAACTAACTATTCAATTAAAACAAAGGGTTTATAATAAACCTGAAGACGTTTACGACCTTCATCCAAACAGTCTATCAATTATTATCAATTTTAAAAAGGATCGATATTTCTGCTCCCGGATCTTACAATGTGTTGAATTCAAGGACTCTTCAACTCGACAATTTTTAATCTTCGATCCTCAAATTAGATAGCGAGTATATGACGCGTGAGCAAAAGAAAAGATTGGCATGCCACATGCTGTTAGCATTCTTCCTAATTTTTTTTGTCAAAAATGTAAACACAAATAAATAATGTTTACGAAGTATGATCGCTAGCTCATGTAAATCACAGGTTTTCACAACTTTTACTTAGTAAACATGGATGTTGTCGTAAGGGTTTTTTATTAAAATAATTATATTTAATTATTTTATTAATCACAATTTAAAAATAATTCTCAAAATAATCATCAAGTTGCCACGTTAGCAACCTGGTGACCGGGAGATGGGTTCGAAGTGCGATCGGCGTTGGAAATGCCGACTTCGACGTCGAGATTAACAATGCCGACTTCGGAGTCGACATTCTCAATGAATCGGCATTCCCAACGCCGACAGTCTTCCTTAAAACCTCCCTCTTCCCCACCCTGCCGCATTCGCACCAACCTGTGGAGCACGTCATCGCCTTTGCTCGTGCCTCCTCCTCTCCTCCTCCCCCCCCCCCCAACACTCCTCCTCCCCATCCTCCGTCCTACTGCACCTCCCCCCACTCGGACGCCTCCTCCTCCCCTCCTCCCTCACCTCCCCCCCCCCCCGCCCCACTCACCCATCTCCACCACCTCCTCTCCTCCTCCACCACCCCCTTAGCCCGCCGCGACCCCTCACGCTCACCTCCTGACCACCCCCCACGCTAACTCTTGACACAGGTATGTTCTTTTAATTATTTAATATTTTATTATATCATTTGATGTCAATTTTTTATGAATGTTAGTTAGTTATAAATTTGATGTTTAAATATTATTATTTAACAAATGTGATTTGTTTAAATATTCTTATTTGACAAATGTGATTTATTTATCTTATAAATGACAGATATGACTAGTTCAAATATTTCTTTAATGTGTTATTATGATGGTGTCTTACGTATTGAGAATCATAAACCTCAATATGAATGAGGCATTGTACGCATTTTGCGTGTAAAGAAAGACACAAATTTTACTGAGTTGATGAGAAAATTATATATCTTGACGAAATATGACGAAAGACATATTATGATTGGTATAACATGCAAGTGGCCTACTTCTATGGGTGAATATATTGCTGTGAGAGTTGAATATGATGAAATGGTTGAAAGTATGTTCGATTTGTATCATTCTCATGTATCTACTATACAATTATATTTGGAGAAGGAAGATGTAGATAATATATCTATTCAAGACAACGATGAAGTGCAAACACAGTCATATTAATGACAACTTGCATACTCAACACTATGAGTATGAACAACCAACTAGACTCTTCACACGTATGTTGAATGATGATGTTGATTCTACTGGATTTTATTCTGCTAATAAGAGAGATGTATGGTACGAATCATATGACTACACTTTACCAATAGATTATAACCCATGGTAAGTTGTCTCCCATACTTGTATGAAAATATATATTAGTGTGATTAAATTTTGATAAATTTTATAATTTTTATTTGGAGGTCTACTGGCTATGGAGGTGGCTCCTCACAATATCTTTCATGTCAATCACTGATCCTTCACATACTTTTCATAGTGCAAGCTCATCAGGGTATGAGATTTCATCATCCTCATAGAATATTTTGATGCATTCACATAACATATCATAAATTTTTTGTCATATTTGATTGGTATGTAGGCACCATGTAATAGAAGAACATATGATTGAGGAGGATGAAGAAGATGAAATAGATTCACAAGATGTAGATGACAATGAGAATATGGACGAGGGAGATGATGAACTATTATTTGATATTGTCAGGGTTAATAATACATAAATTGAATATGAGCAAGACCCTCCAGATATATTCACTTCTGATCAATGGATAGATGAAGTCATGTTGAATAATTCTCATGAAGGGATAGATGTACCTTATACTTTAGAAGGTGAAGAGCCTCATGTTGTACAAATTTTTACAAATAAGAAGAAATTGATATATACATTGCAAATATATTCAGTTCAACATAGTGTTCAATATAAGGTGACACGAAGTCACACGTAGATGTTTACAGCTAAATGCATTCATAATACATGTGCATGGAGGGTTCAGCATCAGTAGTTAAGGATTTGAATATTTTAAAATCAAAAAATATGTTGGACCTTATACATGTGTGAACTCAATATTGCAAGTTCCAATCGCCAATGCACATCTCGTTTTGTTCAAAAGTTGATTTTGTCAGCTGTGAAGACAAAGTTAACAATTACACCAGAAGAGATTGTGAGAAGAATACGAGATGAATATCATGTTGAAATTTCATATAAGAAAGCATGGATTGCAAAATGTTCAGGTATGAAATAAATCTTCGGCAGTTGGGAATCATCATATGCTACTCTACCCAAGTATCTAGAGGCCCTTCAATTGACAAATCCGGGGACAGTTGTGCAGTTCACCTATGCAGAACAATCTGTCTTTTTGCACCTTCCATACAGGGGTTTCCACTTTGTAGGCTATTGATAAGTGTTGATGAAACACACCTGTATGGAAAATATACTGGTGTTTTACTGATTGTTACTGCTGTAGATGCAGATGATGGTTTATTCCCCCTTGCATTCGCTATAGTTGAATCGAAAAATGACGATTCTTGGGCATGGTTTTGGCGTGCATCAGAGAGAAAGTTACAAATAGAGTTGGTCATACAATCATTTCTGATCGACATAGAGGTTTGGAGCGTGTAGTACCTGAGATATTTCCTCCTCCTATTGGTTACCATCGTTGTTGTTTGCGACATCTTGCTGATAATTTTCAAAAGATATTTCATGATAAGATATTGACAGGTCTAGCATGGTCTGCAGTGGCTAGAACATGTATCTTTGAATTTTAACATTTTATACAAAAAAATAGAAGAAATGAATCATCAAGAAAGGAAATAGTTGGAAGATGTCGGTTATGAAAGATTGACAAAGATATATTATGGTGGTAAGCGGTTTGGTATGATGACAAAAACACTTGGGGGTAGAGTTGACCTTCTAAGAAAGAAGATGGATTGGTTGAAGATGAGTCGACCTCGGCCCTCTAAAGGAGTCGACCTCATTTCTGCTCTGTTGTTCAGAGTCGACTCCAAGTTTCTAAAGGAGTCAACCTCCATACAAATATTCTGCAAGTGCTACGGTAGCAGAGTCGACCCCAAGTTTCTAAAGAAGTCGACCCTAATTCTACTCTGCTATTTAGAGTCGACCTCGGCTCCTAAGTGAGGTCGACCGCTCCTCCGCTCCTCCATCGGGCGGATTTTTTTTTTTAACACTTTGGAGTCGACATTGCCATTCCAAAGTCGGCATTACCAATGGCGACTCCGGAGTCAACATTGGCAATGCCGACTCCATGCTGGCATCCGGTCTCCCAACCACGTGGCAACTTGGTGACTATTTTGGGAATTATTTTTAAATTGTGACTATTTAAATAATTAAATAATAAAATATAATTATTTTAATAAAAAAACCCTTGTTATAAACCACTACTCTCTGATAGGAGGTAATATATATGATATATCCATAGGTTTAATATATGGATATTAAACATAGCACAAAGAATAAAACTTTTAATCTTTACTTCTAGATGGCATGATCTGAACAATCATCCCATACATTTGTGTGCTTGGCACCCACAAGCTTCGCCCATGCTGTGTCAAAAGTAAGATGTTGACTGTTGTACCATGGGGATGATGCATGATAGTACCTTGACATGTGTTGTTCTCACACCACATAGAAGATAGAACCTGCCAGCCCTTGATGAAACTTTCAAATTAATGGCCAAAGCAACCACATTGCATCTTTGGGAAACAATGCCCCGAATGACTTGAAGATCTTGTAAGCCATGTACATTACACAGTCCCATGAAACCCCAGTTAAAACAGAAGCTCAATTTTTTATTTGAGTACATGTATGACATACATTCATATGCAGCACCCTACCAATATACATAGTAAAAATTCAATACCAAATTATAAAATGAGATTGGATGGCACAACATATATCCGCAGAAAAAAATTAATGTCCAGCAGATGAAAATTTATGCATGTTACAACCTGAAGCTTTTTCAAGCCTAAATTTCAGGACATTCCTGAGAGAGAGAGAGAGAGAGAGAGAGAGATCACACCAATCCTCAGATAAGAACTTTGCGCGGATGGCAGCAGTACTCACAGCACCGTCTCAGGCCTTGCCAATAAATTCAACGTCAAAAAAGAGAGTGCTGTCTGGAGGAATGATACAGGAGCCTGACCACATAAATGCACACATATGAGTATGTTTGCTAGATTGTACATCATGCAATCCAAAATAAATTCACCCAAGAGACAGCAAATGCAATTAGTCGTTGTTGTAGTATGAAGAGCACCATGCATAGATGGTAGATACATGCACCATGCTAGTTGACTATATTTCATGCAACTTTTTGCTTTGTGGAGGAATAAGCCATCAAGAAAGTCGTACAACACTAGCAAAAATTTAATTTCATCAGTTCACACTTCACATCATAATACAAAATTTGAGTAGATGGAATCAGATTTTTGAGTTTCAGTGATGTGCACAATTTCCCATGAGAAATACTTTTTACTTGCTTAGGTGGATATTGCCCGCCAAGGTGGCTGCCTGCTTTGCACCATGCGGGCAAGGGCACCACATCACTTTCACTGATAGTCGCCTGCCACCACCACCACTGCCACTGCCTAAGCTAACCATGTGATGCCACGCAGGCAGCCATCCTTTTCCCCGTACATTACTATATGTATTATAAATATGGATTTTAACAGGTAGAAAATATCAAAATAATGTATGTCACTCTATTAAATAGCAACAAAATTTCAAGTTCGAACAACATGTCTATCTGACAATTTTCCACTAGGAGTTTCAGAATATTTTAGAGAACTGCTGTGTGCTTCAAAGCCAGAAGGAACATCAAAGTGAAAATCCAATGTTCATCAAGACTCTTCAACCTCAGGCTTGGTCTAATATTTATGTGGTTTCATTCACTGGCAGCATTCATCCAGGAAAACAATTGTACGACCGATTGTCCAGGAATTGCAACATGGATAAACGGAAATTTCTGAATCAAAGATAATCCACTTGAATGTGACCCCATCTGAAATAGGGAAGCAAAACAATGAATCCATGGTCAGAGAGCAAAGCATCACCTCCTCTACAGCCTGCACCTCTTGCTCCATATGCAAGTTCTGGAGGAATCCTTAACGTACGCTTTCCACCTGAAAAGCATTCATAGCCGCACGTATTACATGGTAATTCATTGTGTAGATACCTTTCTACATTTTTTCTGCACAGGTAATGCAGAGAAGACTGAATAATAGGAAAGGGATGAAAAATATATAGCTGAGAGAAGAATCTCCTACCTGAAAGCATAGGCGGGATCCCTTCATCACCTAGAATACCTTGATCCCACCCTTTGATGACCTTGTAGGTTCCCAAAAAAATGTAAGTTTAACAAGGTCTGAACCAAGTAAAAGCAAAAAATTGTCTCACGCTTTTATATACTATTTCAGTGTTGCTTTCCTCTTCAGTAAACTTGTGGTACTATCACTTTCAAGAAGGAAAAAAAAAAAAGCTTAGCTTTCCAACACAATATCATAGAGAGAAAAATGGCAAGATTCATCAAATCTGTTGCCTTCCATATTTCTTCAAGTTCTGTTACAGGATGTTATGCACACCTCCAAGACAGCATGTTTATAGAAGCATCACTTTCCTTCGAAAAATCAGAACCGAGATTTCATGACAGATATGGGTTTCTCCCCCTCCTTGTGTTTGCAGACATATGTAAAGAAAACCAATTTTGCCCGAAAATCGCAGCAACATTCTTTCTTGAATGCCCAAATCAAAACAAGTTGATGATATTCTTCTGTCACAAGCAGATAAGAAAAGGACCAAGATTTCGAATATAGAATATATGGAGCACAAGAGAAAATAAATACCTTATAGGAACAGTGTGAGCAAGCAGTTTGTATTTTGTAAACAACCACCCACAAGAAAACATCTGGAGAGTGTTAACTTAGAGCTAGAGGAACAGCATTCCAAGAAAATCGACGGGCACAAGTTCTCTCCAAAAGTCACCTCGCCGACGCCTACACGGAAAGTGAGAGGCTTCCCACGGGAGTAACTGCTGTCGAACACCTTCCCGTCCACCAGCTTGCCCACATAATGCGCCTACCCAAGAAATACCAACAGAGTCAGTTGCTTGATCTTAACATTTCTCCAGAATGGGGGAAACGGTGGAGCTCCACAAGACACCTTGATGAGCTGCCCCCTGGTGGCCGCGGCGCCGACGCCCACGAGGCGGTCGCAGAAGGCGAGCCCGGAGGGGGCAACAGCGAAAGAGCACTGGCCCTCCTCGGCAAGCGCAGGCGCTGCCGCGGCATCCACTCCCCTTCCACCGGAAGCCCCCTGGAAGAAGAAGGCAAAGGCGTTTAAGCAGACGCCGAGACCGATTGCCTCTCTCCGGCCCAGGCCATTGCGCCCCTCCTCCTGCGACGTCCACGAAACCGGTCCAGCGGCCCTGTTGCCGGCCTGCTGCACGGCCTGGCAGGGACTTGCCAGCGGAAGCGGCGAGGACAGGGGGAAGATTGAAGAAGCGATATCGCCACCGCTGCAGCTGCGGGCGGCGAGGGCTGCCTTGTGCTGCTTCCGCTCGGAGATGGACGTCGAGAAGGGGAGATGAAGGCGCAACAGGAGACAGAAAAGGAGAAGCTCATGGCGTCCACCCAGTGCGGTGTCGGACTATTCTGTCGTCGGGGTCTCTCTGGCTCGCTCGCGCGCGCTCGGGTGCTGCATTTGTGGTGCCGTTTGGCAACGAGCAACAACAATCAGATAATAATAATAAGGGTAAATTAATTAGGAATTTCTAAAAATTATTTGACACTTTTTTTTAGTTTTTGATAGAGCTGTAACTAATTATAGTAAGTATTATTTTTTGTTACAACATACGTTAAATTATGTTACAGTAAAGACCTCTTTATTATAATCAAAATTTTCTAATTAATTTCTCCTAATAATAATAATAAGGGTTTTTTTTACTTTTTCGTCCCCCTAAATTTATAAAAAAAGCACATGCAATCCATCTATTATTAATAAACACCCAAAATCTCTACCGTTACAGGAAAAAGCCCCTAGCCGTGAGAAAAAAATCAGGTTAGACTAAGCTAACCATGGTTCCAATTAACTAGTATAATAAAATGACAAAATTGCCCTTGCTTTGAACCCACAACCCCCAACATCTCGATGCGGGTCTGCCCTCCTACGTCCTCATTCTGCTTCGTCTAGGGTTCGACCTAGCCTCCGTTTTGCTGCGCCATTTACCTCCACGGCCTGCTCCACTCCCAACGCCCCGATCACACACTCCCTCCCCCCTCCAAGTGAACTTCTCCACGACCGCTAGCAGGCCTTGTTCTACTGCCCCCTCTCGCCTCCATGGCCAGTTGTCAGTTCCCCTCCGCTAGCAACAACATCAGGAGGACCTTCGTCACCGATGGCACCACACCTGCCATTACGGAAGTGTTCACACAACATGTATTGTAGGTTTTCTTATCGTGTTTTTGAATCAGAAATTTCCTTGGAGTTATTTGATCTGCTAGAACATTGTCTTTAATTTGTAGGGTTTGTTTAGCATTTGAGATTTATTTTTACTATTGAAACTAGATCAAGTCTTCACAAAATGGTCAGACAAAGCCACACTTGAAGCTTACATATAGGTATGGCGGGTATTGGAAGACCATCCCAAGGGCAATGTTACTTATGTATTTGGGGCGGATGAAGACACTGATTGTTAATATATATATTACAATCGATTGACGTTGATTGAAGATATGACCATGATTTCTAAATGGGCAACGGGACACGCATTATCTTTTCACTATGAGGTGTCTAACTTCAGGCCGATAAGGTATCAAGAGTTCACTTCTGATGAGCAACTCTTTGAGGTGTTGAAGTCGTACCTGAAAAGAGGAAAATGAGAATTTATGTGTCAATAGTAGAGGTGGCATAACTTAACACGTGCCCAGTATCATCAACCCACTCAAAGAAATCGCAATCCTCATATGGATTATTAGCATTAGGACATCGATAGAAACGTCTTCATCTTGATCTTTCACATTGGGAGGTGAAAACTCGGCACAAACCTTTCCTGTAATGGCATTCTAGTGGTTGGGTGCAAAAGGAACCTCCACCATGTGCACTGCCAGCATTTGAAGACTGTCAAAAAAAAAGTCACAAAGTATAGTTACTTTATATTGTCATAACATCAAACAGTTTGTGTGCAAGAATATGGCATACCATTTGCGACATTATTCTAGAGTGAAGCATGAAGGTTTTATATGTGTGCATTGTCGCCATAGCAAAGTGATGTTGCTTGTGCCACCACCGATGAAGGGCTTTGTGTGGCCGGTGATGGAGTGGTACCACCATCGGTCAAACAAGGTATCAATTGCCCTAAAGGTGCCTCTGCAATTAGCAAGAGTCCCCATAGCAAGACGACATTGCTCGTCTTCGCCGCCGCCGATGAAGGGTTGTGTGTGGCACAGCCGTCGATCAAATAAGGTGTCCATCACCCTATAAGGTGTCGCCGCCTTAGAAAGAGTCGTTGTAGCAAGGCGATGTTGCTCTTCACCGCCTCCGCTGAAGTCGCGCCGCCGCCGATGAAGGAATGGCGTTGCCATTGACGAGGGAGTGGCGCCACCGGGATGAAGCGGTGCCACCACCATAAGATGAGCCTAGAACCCATCTGCCCACGAAATGGGTTAAAAAGGGTATGAAGGGTACTTTCATAGAATAACTTACTATAACGGTTGGGGAAGGAATATACCCTCGATCTTCAGTTCCTCAAACGGCTATTGACCTAAGGGGTTATTTACTAAGGGTTAAGAGATTTAGGGTGTTTATTAATAAATAGATGGATTGCAAGGGTTTTTTTTTCTGAATATTAAATTTTAGAGGGGCTGAAAATTAAAAAAACTCTAATAATAATAATAAGGGCAAATTAATTATAGGTCTATGTCAGAGATGAGACTTATTTTTTTAGTTCCTATCAAAAAAGGTGCCCCAAACAGTCTCTCCTTTTGGTTAGGGCTGTCATGGGCCGGGCCCGGGCTGGGCTTAGATGAGCCCGGCCCAGGCCCGACTCCTCCATATGAAAGCCCAAGCCCGGCCCAAGCCTGAGCAATGTCGGGCCGGGCTGGGCCGGCCCATATTTTACAAAATTGTAAAGCCTGACTAAGCCCGGCCCGCCCGAATACTTAAATAAAAATAATATATTAATAATATAAAACTTATAATCTCATTCAATTAAGTAGAGTTTTGATGTTCCTTATTTAATTTGTTTGAAAAGAGAGTTTTTAACTTTTAAATAAGTAAATAACATAATTTAACTAAGTAGAATTTAATATTTGAAAAGAAAAAAAAAAGAGAACCGGTCGGGCCAGCCCATCGGGCCGAACTCAAAGCCCGAGTTCGGCCCATGGGCTTAGTCGGGCTGGGCTTTTAGGCCCTACTAAAAACCCACGGCCGAAAAGAGTCTGAGGCCCGGCCCAAAATCAGGCCAAGCCCGCGGGCCTGTCGGCCGGCCCCGCCCCTTGACAGCCCTACTTTTGGTGGATTTTATCAACAGTCCCTGAAAAGATAGTTTATGTCTTCTACTCTCTTTTTTTTTTTTTTTTCTGTTTTACCCTTCTGTCTATTTTTGTTTCATCATATATGCATGACCACTGTGTTCATACTTTAACAGCACTTAAAGTCTAAGTTGTAAGGTATTAAAGTAAGAGTTCAAAGTTGTTAAAGTATGTGTGACAGTGAGTTAAAGCATATGAGATTTAAAATAAGTGTTGATATGATTTAAAGTATAACTGTTGATATGATTTAAAGTATAACTATTGACATGACTTAAAGTCTAAGTTTGAATGTGTTAAAGTAAGAGTTTGCATACGTTAAAATATGTGTAATGGTTAGTTAAAATGTGTGAGACTTGAAGTCACTGTTAACATGACTTAAAGTATATGTTCTAAGACGATAAAGTAAGAGTTTGAAGTTTTTAAAGTATGTGTGATAGTTGAGTTAAAGTGTGTGGGACTTAAAGTTGTTGGCCTAGGTAGCAAGCCCAAAGGGGGAATGGGTTGCTATGAACGATTCTGAAATATTAAAACTTTGAACACTAAGATGTAAATATTAGTGTTAGTGTACAGTAAAAATAAACAAAAACAATCACACAGACACAAGGAGTTTTATCTTAGTTCGACGCTCCCAATGAAAGCCTTGTGTCTAGTTTTCAAAAACACATGAGATTTCACAACCCAAGGATACAGTCCCCCTTATGGGCAAATACACCCTGCAACAATTGGTCTTCTCTTCAACCCGAAGAGGCAAAACCACCCTGATACACAAGTCTTCCCTTCAACCCAGAAGGGGCAAAACCACCTAGCTCGCAGGCTGGTCTTCCCTTAAATAAGGGGAAACAACACCCAGCTTGTAGGATGGTCTTCTCTTCTCATAGGAAGAGGAACAACAGACAATCTCAATGAGATTTCAAAGGTCCCTAGACCAAGCCCATAATAATGAGCCTTAATCTGAGACAATGCCCAAGAGAGTAGATATGAACACTGAATCTTTCTCTCAGATGCAAAATAGCTCTCTCTAAAAATGTTAACAAGAATTCTGCACAAAGAGAGAGATGAAGAATGTGACACCCTCATTATACCGGTACGGTTATACCAACCCACATCGGTATAGTGAACGTCATCACAGTGGGGCATTTACCCAAACAATAACATACGATTGAGATACTCATAAATATAAATACAGAGTAGCGGAAGTAAAAGAACCATATCTTTCATTATCTCATCATCCACATTTAAACATACATAATTCATGAAACATTTAAAGATCTAAAGTCCACATAATCCACATAAGGAAGTGCCAAAATAAATACATAGTTTGTCCTGATTACAAGATAATTCTCATACACTGCCTTACAATACATACTATGAAATCACAAAGTGTCACAAGTAACTCCAAAGAGCTAGTCCTCCCCGCTCAGAGTCGCTCTCCACTGCCTCCTCTAACGGTGTAGCGTCGTCAACTAAACCTGTATGCCGAAGCAAGTAATGAGTCTAACCTTAGCAAATAAACCCACATATCATACATGTATATATCATAGTAGGTTTTCACCCAAGTCACAAGACAAAACATATAGCGTGCTTGGCATCAATAAGACAACCTATCATGGTACTCTATCAAATTAAATACATGGTTCATGATTTCAGATTTTCCAAATTAAAATGTCCTATCACATGCTTTCTACTTATTCCATTACATAAAGGTTTCACCTCCATTAAGCAAAACATGAGAGCAACCAAACATGATGTGCTTACATACATGAAATGAGACCTTCCTATCATGATTTATACACATTCTTGCACATGCATATTGTTGTTTTATACACTTTTAGCTTGCTGTTTTGACATGAATAGAAGTTCACAACAAATCACATGAGAGCTACAACCTCAATTAACTATTCATGGTGGCGCTTAAACATGGAAACATTTACACATAAGTAGAAATACTACTAGCATGGATTCTACGCATTTGTACACATGTAAAGCATTTTCATAACTACGATTAGGTTGCTGTTATGACACAAGTTTAACACAACATATCATGGATCACCATTCATCATCTAATACATTAGTTTCACATGGTTGCACAATTTCCTCATTCACATAGTTCACTTTTCACACACATTTCACATTTACACATATTCACACTACACAATTACACATGGTCACATTCACATTTACACTTTAGTGCCGTGACACATAGTCAAACCACCATTAGAAGGACACATATACATCACATACACATAGACGTCACCTAGGCAATATAGTGACGACTCTTGGACTGCGCAGACCGGGAGAACAAGTCTCCACCCTAACCAGTGGTACTTGTCCCCTCCAAGATTTCATCCTAATGCCCTTAGGATCTTAACACATTGAACCTTCTCATGGGGACTTTTCCATGATACGGTTCCACTGCCCTTTATGGAAGCAGTGTCCACTTGGCACAGTCTTACACATTACACATACCGATTTTTACACACATATTACACATGGCGCACACACATCTTTTCATTCTCATTCCACACATGACTCTGTTTTCCTAGCATGATACTACAGATGACAGAGATTACACATTCAGTAAGTTGCATAAAACAGGTTGCACGCGCATTTCAAATCATTTTCACAATAGCATGCATTATTCACATATTTTCGCATGGAAGTTTCATATTGCATTCTACAGTTGTCCAAACAGCCTGAAAAATTTACCACATGCTGATTACAGGTTTATGACCACACATGCAAATTCCATATTTTTTGAGTCATATTGCATTTACAGAAATTAAAACATTCAGTTGCTGCCATTCATAATTCAATTTGTCATGGAACATAACATGAATCTCAGATTTGACATTTCACAGATCTGAATCTATCATACATATGTTATAGAAATTTCCCCGAATTTATTGCATAACATACAATTTACTGTATTTTTGAGAATCCTACTCATGCTTTCTATTTCCATTGCAGAAATTACAGTAATCATATGAACCTGAAAAATTTCTCAATTTGCAGGGTATGAACTGACACATATACACAGGGATAGAAAAATCTAGGGCATTTATTCCTCAGAAATCATGTAGACAGTAGGTAATATGCATAATCCATTTTCCCCAACATATTTTTCAATAAATCCAATAATTTATGCATCCACAAAAAAACACAGAATTTCCACACACATCACATTAGCTATTTACATAACACATAAAAAATTACACTATATCCTCAATGCTCAAAGCGTCATCGGAAAATACTTATTTAAGGCAGAACAGTTTACTGTTCTGCCTGAAGAACTTAGTGGCAGTGTCTGGCCGTTCAGGAGTTGGACGGCAAGATCGTGGACGCATACTGAGATCTTGGCGCAAGGCATTGCCGCCAATTTCCTGTCTGTGCAGAAGCACAGACCCGAACTCCAATCACAGGGTGAAAGGGGGATCCAGGACACGATCTAAAATCGTAAAATAGTAAACCCTACTAGACATCTACATGGACGAATGTATAGGGTACTTGCCTTTAACAAGTCTCCAAAGGGATTAAAATGGCGGTGAAAGCTCTCCTTGGGCAGCCCCAAGAAGCCTCCACAATGCTCTCCTCCGGGTTCTAGGTTGGTGAGAAGCTACAACCGCGTTGGGGAATCCTTCCCCATGTTCCAGCTACCCTCCTGATGCAGTAGGTCGCCGTGAAGCCTTGATTCGCCGGATTGAAGCCTCCAAAGTTGAGTCTTTGCACAGTTCCGAGCTAGGGTTTTCTCTATCTCTTGAAAGAGGTCAAGAGAGATTTTTCTGGTGTAGAAGGGGGTGGTTTATAGGAGAGGGGTTTGGGAACCCCAGAGTGGTGATGTGGAAGGCTCAGAGCCGTTGGGGACAGCTCCCCAATGGCTGAGCTTCCTTCTTCTAGATTTCGGGTCTGCATGCATGCAGGTCAGAGATCTTAACGTCCACATCCATGGACGTTGGATTAAGTATTGGCGTCCATCGATGTGGACGCTGGTTAAGCATGGACGTCCATCCATGTGACGCCAATTGGGTCTTCGGCCAGAACCCAAAACATGCAGAAACCATGCTTAACTTATACATATATACATGCCATATAATCCATCATGTACACACTACCAACATGTCATTCATACATTATTTACAACTATTATACACATGCACCCATATATAACTAGTTATACATACGTAGATTGTACATCTATGCATATACAACATGAATTATTACATGAAATAAAATAATGCAACAAAATTCGAGGGCCTTACACCTCTCCCCCTTAAAGAAACTTCGTCCTCGAAGTTAAACAAACTACTCAAACAACGGGGATACTTCTTCTTCATCGCATCCTCAAGCTCCCAAGTAGCCTCCTCTC